>JAOTOM010003612.1:0-170269 GCA_034440615.1 Ashinkailepas kermadecensis
TATGATGCTTAATGCTCAGAGCATTCGATCCAAATTTGATGAGTTCAAGTGTTATGTTGCTGAGGAGAAACCAGATTTTGTTTGCATTACTGAGTCATGGGTCAGTGAGGGATATTTTGGGGATAACTTGCAGGACTATGAATCCAGGGATACAATATGTTTTCATGCAATAGGGGTCCAGCAGTGAAAGGGGGTGGTGTAATGCTCTATGTGAATAGCTTATACAGTTCTCAGAAAGTAGCAGATGGGGTAAAAAATGTGTCTGTGGAGTCCATTTGGCTTGATGTTGCTGTGGGAAGAGGCAACAGCAATAAACTGAGGATTGGAGCTTTGTATCGATTAGGAACCTTGCCACATTCTCAGCAACTGGAGCTCGATAAGGTGATTTGTGAGGAAATCAGTAGAAATTTTCAGAGGAAATGCCTTATTCTTGGTGACTTTAATCTAAAAGGATATGAAAATGTTGGTGTTGGCTCCCCATCATGTAAACTGTCTAGGAAATGCCTTCAAGAGGACTTGTTCTTACACCAGTTTGTAATGGAACCAACCAGGCAGGGCTCATTCTTGGACCTTGTCTTCTCAGATTTAAGTGATTTAGTTCAAGACTTGACTGTAGGAGAAACTCTGGGAAGAAGTGACCATAACATAGTGAGATTTAAGGTACAAATAGCAGGGACAATCAAGGATAACTTAGCAAAGATTCCAAATTTTAACAGGGCAGACTTTGACTCCATGAGAGAGGCTTTAAGTGCCATAAAATGGGAAGAATAATTTTTTTATTTAAATGCCTGTGAAATGTGGGAAAAGTTCAAATTTTAATTGAGGGAAATTCAGATTAGACATGTCCCCCAAAAGCAAAGGCGCAAAAGAAGGGTAGGAAAGCCAGCATGGCTTACACCAGATTTGAGGAGATCAATTAAGGCTAAGAAAGATGCATTTAGAGTATTTAAGGAAGCTTCAAATATCGTAAATCTAAGGTCGTATCAAAAAGCTAGAGATGCTGTGAAGCAGAAAACCAGAGCAGCAAGGCGGGCAAAAGAATTGGATTTGGCTAGGAACTGTAATGGGGACAGTCAAAAGTTCTTTAGTTTCTACAAGCTAAGTAAAGTTTCAAGCACAATTGGTCCACTGGAAGTAAATGGGACTATATTGAGTGAGGATGGTGAGATGGTTGAGGAGCTGAGCAAGCAGTTTAAATCAGTATTTACAGTGGAGGATGTGACAAATTTGCCAACCGTGAACCACAGTTCAGTGACAGGTGTTCAGATACACAATGTTGATTTCATTGATAGTGATGTTGTTTTCAATTATATCAGAAAAATAAAGCCAAACAAGGCAGCAGGACCTGATGGAATTTATGCTAGGGTATTGCGGGAAGCTGAAAAGGAACTGGCAATTCCACTTAGTATAATATTTTGTAGATCAGTTTCACAAAATGAAATTCCAACAGATTGGAAAAGGGCAAATGTAGTTCCTATTTTCAAGAAAGGAGAAAGAGGGAAAGTTGAAAATTATAGGCCAGTAAGCCTCACATCCCTAGTCTGCAAGGTACTCGAATCAATTATCAAAGATAGAATAGTTAGTTTTCTGGAAGGAAACAGATTGATTCAAGATACTCAACATGGGTTTAGAAAAGGGAGATCGTGTCTCACAAATCTCTTGGACTTTTTAAATTTTGCTACAGAACAATTTGATCAGGGAAATCAGGTTGATGTAGCATATCTTGACTTTAGTAAGGCCTTTGACAAGGTACCCCATAAACAGTTAATGATGCAGCTTCAGGTCCATGACATTGCAGGCAGCATCCTAAAATGGATTGAGTTGTGGCTTTCAGATAGACAGCAGAGAGTGATGCTTAATGGTACAAAGTCATCATGGCAAAATGTTCTTAGTGGAGTCCCTCAGGGGTCGGTACTGGGGCCACTGTTGTTCATTATATTTGTGAATAGCATTGAATGTGGCCTAAACAGTAAGGTTTTGAAATTTGCGGATGATTTGAAGATCTTTAGGGCAATAACAGGGCACAATGAGCAGGTTTTGCTGCAGAACGACTTAGACGAGCTTGTGAAGTGGTCCGAAAAATGGCAAATGAAGTTTAATTTTGATAAGTGCAAAGTCATGCATGAAGGTAGGCAGCATATGAAGGCGCCATACTTGATGGATGGCCAAGTACTATCTGTGACTCAGCAGGAGAAGGACTTAGGTGTTATTTTGAACACAAAATTGGGGGCATCAGAACAGACAAAAGAAGCAAGGAAGAAGGCACTAAGAATGCTTGGGGCGATACAGAGGAATGTGTCATATAAAAGTGAGGAGGTCATCAGGAAGCTTTACTGTGCATATGTCAGGCCACATTTGGAATACTGTGTCCAAGCTTGGTCCCCTAGTTATGAGAAAGATTGTTGGCTTTTAGAGAGAGAGTACAAAAGAGGGCAACAAAAATGGTTAATGGTATAGGCAACCTGGCATATGAGGAAAGATTGAAGAAATTGAATATGTTTTCACTTAGATATAGAAGGCGATCTCATATAGATATAGAAGGGGATCTCATCGAGGTTTTTAAATTTGTTCATGGTCAGGAACAGGGATATCTCAGGGAAATGTTTGAATTTAACAGAAATGATGCAATTAGAGGTCATCAATTCAAAATTAAAGTTAATCACAGCAGGACAAGGTTAAGACAGTCTTTCTTCACCAACAGGGTAGTAGAACACTGGAACCAGCTGCCAGGAACAATTGTCAGTAGCAACACACTGAACATCTTTAAAAACGGCATAGACAATCATTATAAGAATAGGGGGCTTGTTTTTCTGTATTCCAGGGAGGGTTGATTGACAGATTTGGTGGGCAACTGGTTCAGTGTACAAAGTGCAACCAAGAAGGGCCCTTGTGGCTCATAGTTGCACTGATATTTTATGTCTTTATGTCTTTATGTCTTTCGGTCGGGTTCTCCGATTCACGTTTGGCGGGGTAGGACAGTGGCCGATTGTGCCCCGACCGAAGGCCGGTCCAAAGGTTGTTTGTCAGTGGAATAGGCTGCCTGCTGATATTGTGGGGAGTTTCTCATTGAAAAGTATGTATTTGTATTTAAAAGTATGGTTGAACAATATTTTTAGACAGGAAAATCTTGTTTTTGAGTTCTCATTTTTTGGTGGATGGGGTGAGATTTGGCAAGGTGGGTGTGCACGGCACAGACCCCTTTAAGCGGGCATGGATGCGGTTTGAAAGTTGTTGCTAGGACATTCAATCCACATGTGTTGAGGGGAATCAGGGGAATAGGGCTGGATAGCTAGGGGTAGATAGGCATTGATAGGCGTGTGGGATGTTGGTGGATGGGTTCTTTAGGATGTGGTGATGGTTGGGATGGGTTTTTACCGGGCTTATGGTATCTTCCATTTGCAGACATACACTGGATGGTCCCTTGTAGCTCTTATTAAGTCTAAGCTCTTTATGAGGGGACGAGTACTCTAGGGGTAGATGCTCGTCTCTCAATCGAAAGGTTGTGGGTTCGAGTCTCACCTGTCGCTTACTCTTCGCCCGCGACCAATCGGCGTGGAGATTGGCAACGCTACGCTGACTCAACGGTCGACGTGTCGCAAACCAATAACCAACCAAACTCTTTATGACTAAATATTCACCGCCATCACGTCCCCCCGGCCCCCGGTTTCCGGGCTCGCAACGCACACGCAGCCGTCCCGTCCGTGACGTCATCACCGCCGAGGAATTCGCCCCACCACCTAGCATTCACCGCTTCGGGCGACCAGCCCGACCCAGGAGCGTCGCCGTCGCCAAAGTAGCTTCCAGGAAAACACGCCGGGGCAGGCGCGGCACCAGGAGCGGCGAAGACGCGGATCGCGGGGAGGAATAAACCACGTGACAGCTCAGCGGCGCAAAGGGCAGCTTCACCTGGGACCCATCAATGCTCAGTCTATCGAAACCTGAGCTACTTGAGCTACAGCACGACCTTCGTTCTTGCTGTCTAGACCTAGCTGTGGCGACTGAGACCTGGCTGCGACCTAGCACCCTCCACGCGTCTCATTAACTTCCCTGGTTACCGGTAAAACGCGCGGACCGGCCCGACTCTAGTGGTTACGGTGGGGTGACGATTATCGCCAAGTCAGCGCTGACTATTACAGTGTTGCAAAATCTCTATGTGACCAAACTTGAGCACCAAACTAGCAGCACTCTGGGCCCAAAGTCAAAGGAAAGCGGAATTGCATTCGGAAAAGCGTATTTCATTCTCGCGGGCCTCCTATCCCCTTTAATCTATCCCGGCCTCCTCGTAACACTCTTCTTGCCTTAAATGATGACTTCGTGAGCTCGAAAGACAAGTCCAATTAGCGACACTGAACTTACCGGCAATTCTTACCTCGCAGGTGATCGAATTGCAACCTCCTCGACACGTCTAAGAGTTAGTTTTTTCCACTACAGTCCCCACAAATTTGTCAGATGTTCGATTAAAGTAAACAGGCCTGCCTCGGTTCACACTGTCACCAAAGTTTCTTTCGGACGAGCCGATACCTCGGAAATGACCCTTGGCCTTGGTGAGATCGACTGGGCTCAGGTCACTGGTTACACCTCAGTAGCTGATAAATGGGACACCCTGCTCAGATTCCTGACACCTATTCTCGACGAGCACCTGCCACTCCGGAAACGCCAAAATTCGGAACCCAATAGCACCACATTTTAGCGAAGCAGCTCATGCATCGTCGAAATGTAGCCTTACACTGCAAGATAGAAACACATACAAAGTACTTAACAGACAAGTTCGCTCAGCTATTATAGCTGACTGTAGGGACGAGATCAGCGTGAAGAAAGCTCAGAAAGGCCCATCAGCTGCGTGGCGTGCTATCAAGCCCATTATCGACACCAACAAAGGCTCCCCAGAGTTCAACCTCGGGTCCTACCTGAGCAGCTAAATCAGTACTTTGCAAGTGTCGGACCTAAAGTATCAGCAGAGAGGTCAAACGCCAGGCAAGCATGCCTGGACATACACTTCCCAGTTACCGGCTGCCGCGCGTCTCTTCCAGCTCCTATGAAGTATTACCCATATCCCTCGACAGCTTCGGATTTCAGCCCCGGAACAGTGTTCACCAGTAACGGCTTTTACACCCGAGAATATCGAAGCTTTGTCCCCATGAACACCCCATTCGAATGAAACCTGGCAATTTAGGTACTTTTCTTGGAAATCTGACGGCTGGAACCATGGGAATTTTTTTATTGAAATCCATGGCGGCCGAGCTAACGTTTGGCATGCATGTGCATGTTGATGTGCAGGTGTAATTTACAAGGTATATTCATTTATTGGATTTGTGGACACTCGGAAGTGTCGTTCGATATTTTCATTAATAATTGCGAAGCATTGTGTCGCAGCTTAATTCATAGTGACGGCAAAGCCTTCCAAAGTCACCACAAACACTGTTTAAAAGGATATATAATTATTGATCTAAAAATTCATGCTTTCAGGCTCCCGGGCCTCTCCTTGGTTGCGCCTCTCGTAACGAGCATGGCAGTGTCCTGGGGTAGCGACGCTATTGCCCCCCTCGGCCCTCTCCTTTTCCACCAAGCGCCTACCTTTGCTCAAATCCCGGCCGCAATCGGGACCCTTCGCTGACGACGGCTCAGGTCGATGTCAGGTCACGCCGGCCACTCACACCGCCCGTCACCGGTCCGACAGCCACTGTGTCGGCGATGGCTCTGACCCAAGCCTCTCTGACCCGTCCCCGCCGGCATGTCTCCTGCCATCTGGTGCCGGTCACGCCAACTACAGAGGCGATCAGCCTCCGTTGAGGCGCTAGTACAGAGTCGCGCTGCCCAGTGCCCGGATGTGCCCGCTTGTTTGTCTGTTCGTTTATTTGTTTATTGGGCCGTTCTCGACGCACTTTATGCACGATCACGGCTAATGGCGCCGCCCACACTGTTTCACCGGTGGGCCGTGGGATCAGGGAAATGTCCTGAGTGGTGCGAGTGTTGAACGCGAGACCTTTGGCACCCAGAGCTCAACACCTGAACCACTCGGCCATCCCCCCAGATGTACTGCAATTCATTAAAGACGTCCCAGTGAGATAATTCAAAGGTGTGGCAGCATCAGCCATTGATTATATGTTGGGTATGGAGCATGCGATATCAAGGCGCGTGTACATGCTGGACGGGGAGTCACTTGTCTGACCGGAATAACCTGTCGAATTTAGTGACGCATTCGACGAACTCGCTTTGGCGTGAAATGGAATCGCTAAGCCTGATGACACAAAAGACAAATTTTGAGATGGAAGAGTGAGCTGTCCTAATCGTGTCCCCTGACAGCCCACTTAGCAAAAGCCTCATTACAACTACCCAACATCACATAAATTTAACAACATTTTGAAGGCATTAAATCGTCAATACAGCAGAGCATTCGACATTTTGGAGCCATAACTAGACACAAAATGCAAATAATGCACAATTAGAACACAACAAACTCGTTGCACCATGGATATCATCTTTCCAAACAAACCGACATGAAGAAGAATTCCTATTGCAGTTACATATAGGTCATACTTTTGCAAACCTATCGATTTAGTTACACTGCTTCACCTCGGTTGTCATGCCCATCATGCCACACTCATTTTGCAGTGACGGCCATAGAAAAGCACTGACTGATTTTTGCCCACATACGATTTTTATCTGCGCACACTATTGGGGGACGATCATCCATTTCTCATAAAATTATTTTTCATTTTTTATCCACGGCACAAACCTTTTCCGGGACTTGCAAGCTGAATTATACCACATAGCACTCTATTCTTCTTCTCATTTATGGCACGAAATAGCCGGAAGAGGCCGAAGTGCCTATTTTAATAAACAAAACCCATCGCGTCCCTGACTTCCATTTGAAGTGCTGGGCCATGCTCTGCGGTATAGGTGTCGTTTTATGACAATGATTGGAGTGGCCAATAACCTCACAAACAATATTGTTGAAATGGTTTAACTCAAGCTCCCCATCCCTGATTTTTTCATGGTCCGCTTCTCTGTTCCACAGTGTTGATCCTTTGGTAGTCTTTAGGGGCAGCGAGCAGGGGTGTCGATTTTTGAAAAACATTGGGGGGCCGAAGTGCCAAAACACTAGACACCCCCCCCCAAACAAAAAAACTCATCGGATTTAGCCCACTATATTTTCAGATCACAGAAATTCTGATTTCTTATTCGACGATGTGTATGTTTATGTTTATTCAGCATCCTCACCGACGGGGAAAATCGCCCAATAACTGGTGAAGTCACATAATTAAAAGAGCAGTGCTCAGTACATTTCAACATAACAACTCTTGGTTGGTCATTGGTTCTACGACACGTCGACCGTTGTGTCATATAGCGTCGCCAATCTCTCACGCCGATTGGTCGCGGGCGAAGAGTAGCGACAGGTGAGACTCGAACTCACCAACATAACAACTCTGAGTAATAGCATGCGACTGCAGTGCCATATAATAGGCTCGGATCTACCGTCACCGTCACCGTCACTGTTACCCTCCTCCTCACTCCACACACCAACAAACACACACCGGCTTAAATAAAAATACTTCAGCGATCAGATGCAGGCTAAAACACACCGGCATTGATGAAGCATCAGGAGCACAGCAGACCTGAACGGTAATGACGATGGGTGAAAGTATTTCCTTGGTGCCTAACGTTAGGGAGGGGAATTTTTCCATTTAGTACGCCACTGCGGCTGCTCAACGTGTTTTTTCCGCAGATTGCACGATCGAGAGTAGAAAGGCCCTTCGGATAATTTTCTTTCGGGACCCATTCTTAATTTTCCGGTGCTCTGGTCGATTCGATGGAGTCTCCTTGTGGTTTTTGTGGTGAAGTCTATTTTTATAAGCCCCCTGCAGGCTATTTTTGGAACCCGATACGATTTTTCTGGCTCTCGGTGCGTTTTTTCCGGTGCCCAAACAGGTTTCTTTTCCGGCGTCCGACGACTTCTTATTTTGTGGATCCTTGACGCAATTTTTCCGTCCGCAAGGTGACATTCCGGGTATATATTGGTACTTGGGAAGCCAGCTGCAACTTGTGGGGCTCCGGCACGACGTTTTGGCCCCAGTGAGATTTTCAAGAGAAGCGGCGTGAATTTGTTTTTGTCTAAGTGCGATTTTTGGGGCTCCGTCGTCACTTGTTGGGATCCCTTGCGGTGGCTACGACACGTTTGTGGGGGCCCAACAAGTTGTGTGGGCTTTTTGGAGCTATTGTTGAGATCCCAGATTGATTTTCCGTGTCCGGACTGTTTTTCATTCACCCGGCTTCATTTGTTGGGTGATCTCAACGAGACTTTTAGAGCCCGCGTGGGACCTATCAGGCCTCTGGCGTGATTTTTAGGGGCCCGGGTGATAATTCTTAATACCCCAGTCTCGGCGTGATTTTCAGGAGGCCCCGGCCCGACCGTTTGTGGCCCCGTCGTGATTTTCTTGAATCCCGGCACGACTTGTTTGCGGCCCCAACGTGATTTTCAGGGCCCAGGTGCAAACTTTTGAGGCCCCAGCGTCATTATCGGGGCCCCTGCGCTACGTTTGGGGGCCCCGAATGTGATTTTTCTGAGCCCCGGTGCGATTTTTGGTCGACCGAGTGAAATTCTTAGGGAGCATAGCGCATTTTTTCCTAAGCTCGGCGGACTCTTGGGGGCCCCACAACCTATCAGGACGGGGGGGGTGAGGGAACTTCCCACAATTCCCCCTCCCCATTCGGTATGTCACTGTGCCATGCAATGATGCAATATAAGAATCCAGGAATAGTTCATCTGTTTCATCACACATGTGATTTCAACTCCCCACTTATCCAGACAGTTTGAGGAAAGTCAAACATCTGCTACATGGATCAGCAAGGATGGATTGTAAGGCAACATGGATACCATGGAATTCCGGTCAGAGTAGTTATGCTACAATACATACCTTCTTCAACACACTGCTTTGGAGAAGGATGAGCTCCTGAAGTTTGGTCAGGGTTGGAGTTGGAGGTGGATGGAGCAACACTGTGAAGGACATAACATATGGTTCAAGAGACTTGTTTCCATTAACAATACAGGGGATGAAGTAACATTTTCATTGACTTTCTATGGTGTCCTGAGTAAGCAGGACAATCGAGATGGGTTTCTGTTATATGCATTTGTTTTTTTTTAAATAAGTTTCATCCGAGTTCTTGTTGGGCTGGCTTTATGAACCAGGGTCGGATTGCTAAGCAGAGCTTCTTGCGTGAACCCTGGCCCCACCACCCGATCCATTAATTCAAGTTAAACGGCAGAATTTTGACCGAAAGTTTAACGTGCCGTCAATGCACCGACACAGCCGCCGGTATAAACAATGTTATAATGTAGCTTTTATACCCCAATGAGAATGGTATGGATTCACTCATCAGTGAATTTGCAAACATACTGATGTAACAGTTAACACCAATGCAGGGAGCTATGTGATCAACATGGTCTGTGCCCTAAAGCCCAAATAACCTAGTAACAATGCAGGGAATCTGCTGCATAACAGTTTGACCATAAATTAGCCATGATATATGGCATCATACTTCCCATGCTATTTACAATAGTGAGCTATATTTTGTGTACAAACATCAGGACATTAGAAATGTTAATTAACGTTACACACATCAGTTCCTAACAAGTGTCAGCAATACATTTCCTTCATGTGCTTTAAACATGATTCAAGAAAGCACTGTCATCGAGTTTAAACTTGCAAAAAGAGTGGGCCGCCTGGCATTTTGAGTGCTATTTGAGTGAATTTGCTGTCTTGTTAGTGAACTGACCACTTATTGAGATATATGTACTTTAACTTTGCCTGCTTCCATCATGAAAATTTGTCATCTTCCAATTAATCAGAAATCATCAGAATAACTTCTTGTCTACAAACCGGTGTATGCATTTCTATGAATTTCTCATATTTATTAACACAAATGATGTAGATCTGATCTGCAAATTTATAACTCAGAAAATGTTATCAGCACAGGATTCCATTCCTGAAAATATTGTACTTTCAAAATGTTATTGTTCTTTGTGAACCAATAAGTGCAATGCTCTCATGCAGCATGCAGATGGAGGTTCATCACGTACACCAGGTAGCAAAAAAGAGATATTGTTGCAGTCTAAGGTAACCACAAGACATGTTTTACACCCATTTTTACCTCCACGAATCATTCAAAGGAGCTAGGTTTTGTCTAATTGCGTTAGGCTAGGCTTTTGTTGTAAGTTAGTAAATGAAAAAAAAATCTTCAAAAACGGTTCAAGCTAGATTAGGTTACGTTAGACTTTTTAAGTTCAAAATGTTTGAGAAAAAAGAAATTGGGGGGGGGGGGGGGGGAGAATTTGGCATAAAAATAATCATTTCTTGCATGGAAGTCTAGGCTAGGTTAGGTTAGGTTATGTTACATTTTTTTTAATCTGAACATTATTTTTCATCCTATATTACTCAAATCCAAGCCCCCTTTTCCACGTTATTTTTCCTCACAAATGAAAAGTGTGCATCTGCAGAGGAAATGAGCGGTTACATCATGTTCAGCACATTAACAAACACTGCATTAAAAAATAAATTAGAAGAAGTCAGAGAGTACCATGAGCTGAAATATTACCCAAAAAGCCAGGTATTATCACAGTTTAAGGTAACCACAAGACAAGTTTTACACACATTTTACCTCCATGAAGCATACAAAGGGGTGAGGTTTGTCAGGTTAGGTTAGGCTTTTGTTGTAAGTTATAAAAAAAATCATTTGTTGGTAAATAATTTTTGTTAATGATTTTTCTACACAAAATAATAAACAGTTCAGGCTAGCTTAGGTTAGGTTTTTTAAGTTGAAAATATTTGAGAAAATGCCTCGAAAATTTAAATTAAAAACCATTAATTTCTTGTATGGGAAGTTGAACTATGTTAGGTAAGGTTATCATACATCTTGAACATTATTTGTATGCTATATTTCCTTACTCCACACCCTTTTTTGGTGTTATTTTTACTCGCAATTGAAAGGCATGCATTTGCAGAGGAAAGGACATTAAATGTGTGCTTTTATGTATTTTATTAATATTTTTATATTTAAATTTCCAATGCAATGTTTATGAATGTCACTAAGCTGATGGCACTACTCAGTTTCTGTGCACATGCTTACTTTCCAGGTTGTGAGCAAAATAACATTAAAAATGGGCTTTGAGTTAGGTAACAGCAATTAAAAGAAATACATTAAAAATTCAACATAACCTAATGTAACCTAAGCTGACCTTGGAGAAAACAACTATAAACACAAGATTGAAAAAATATCTAGCAATTTATTTTATTGAAATTTTACAAATGAAAAAACCTAACCCAACCTAATCTAACCAGAATTATTGTGCTTTAAGGTGGTAACAAGGCAAGTTATTACACATTTGCCTCCATAAAGCAAACAAATGGGTTATGTTTGGTGATGTTAGATTAGTTTAAGTGTTTTAAGTTCGACATTTTTTGCAAAAATTGTTCAAAAATTTGAAAGAAATAGATCTTTTTTCTTTAAAAGCAGCTTATGTTAGGTTAGGTTAAATTGGGTTAGGTTAGGTTAGGTTAGGTTAGATTCGGTTAGGTCAGGTCAGGTCAGGTCAGGTCAGGTTAGGTTAGGTTAGGTTTGGTTAGGTTAGGTTAGGTTAGGTTAGGTTGGGTTACATTTTTTTATTGTAAAAAAAATACATTGCTTGGAATTTTTACACCTTGATGTTTTGGTTTTGTTTTTCTCCAAGGGGAGGTTAAGCTAGGTTAGGTTAGGTTATGTTGCATTTATTTTATTTAAAAAAAAAATACTTTACCCTATGTCACCTAATTCAAAGCTTTTTGTTGATGTTATTTTGCTTACAACCTGAAATGTAGGCATTTGTATAGAAAATGAGTGGTCCCATCATCTGAATCACATTCATAAACATTGCATTGAAATGATACATTCCACGAATTCATAAAACACCTTAAAACACAAATTTACCAAAATCGTGTTTATCACATTCCTAAACATTGCATGGGAAAAATTCATCAGAAATTACCTTAAGCTGTAAATTTACCAAAAGGTGTGCCAACCCCTGGACGGAAATGCAACACTAGGTGCCCCAATCCTGAGCAGAAAGGGCACTAAGAGCAGTGGAATGAAAATTTTAATAAAAGTAAACTAAAAACAGCTCTTCTTGAAGACAAACGTGGTAGTTATGTGATATTAACATGGAAACCCTGAGCACAAATCAGAAAAAAGCATGGAATGGACTTTTTCAAGCTTACCTGCCAACTTCTTCAACTACTGTTCTTTTGGGAATTAAATATCAGCAAGCTATTTATTCACTATCTAAAATCACACCAATCCGCAGATACATCAGAAGGTGCGATACATCAGAATGTGCGAAGTACAAAAAACGAATCAGTACGACGTCACATGAGATTGGCCTCCGGATTAAACACTGCGCGCAATTGCACCACAGATGTCTTACCTCCGTCACATTTGTCACTGTAACCTCAAATTTAGACTTCAGGCGCTGGAATTTCTGTAACTGGAATTTTTTCTTTGCATGTTACGATTTTGGATGTTCTGAGGAACGCCCATCACGATGTGTGACATTTAATGCGCGCTAGTGTCTATCGATACAAATCGACGCCCCTGCTTTGGAGAAAAAAATAGAAACAAAAATTAAGCAACATATATTCTGAAAATGTTCTAAATTGAACAACCGAACCCAACTTACCCGAACCTAATGTCAGCTGCTTTTGAAGGAAAACTTCCAGTTTTATTTTATTTTTGAAAATGATTGAACAATTTTTCCAAGGTAAACAACTAAACTAGCCTAACCTAGCTAAATCGGTATTATTGTGCTTTAAGGTGGTAACAAGACAAGTTTTTACACACATTTGCCTCCATATAGCAAGCAAATGGGTTAGGTTCGGTTAAGTTAGGTTAGTTTAGGCTTTTCAAGTTGGAAAACTTTTTGAAAAAATTCCAAAAACGTTTCCCCCAAAAATTGCAAATTATTTGGTAACCTTGCGTCTAAGGTGTTCTTTTTTTCCTTTAAAACAAAGAAAAATATGCAGAATACCATGTTTATGAAGGTGACTAAGATGATTGGACCCACGTATTTGTTGTGCTTACTTTTCAGGTTGTGAGCAAAATAATGCCAAAAAGGCTTTGAGTTCGGTAACATCGCATAAGCATATTTTTTTTTCATGCAACAAAACCTAACCTAGCCTATCCTAACCTATCTTTTGAGAACAAAAATTAAACTAAATTAAAATTTCACTTACTTTATTTTCTGAAAATTCTCAACCTTAAAAAAGAAACCTAACCGAGCCTAACCTAACCTAAGCTGATTTTGAATACAAAATTATATTTTTTGTGAACATGGTTGTACTTTTTTTTCGGAAGCTTTTGGGTATTATTGTGCTTTAAGGTGGGAACAAGAAAAGTTGTATGGGCGCTGTATGACCAACGCAGTCAATGCGCCAGTAAACCCAAATAACCAACCAACCAACCCAGAAAGATGTAAGCTGTACTTCCACAGTGGAGGGAATTCCAGCTGTTTTGTTTGTTTTTGCACACAATTTTAAATTTTTCAGCAAAAGGTGGAGAGTCAGTCCACTATCTAATCCAAATCTGTTTCTATTCAGTACAAAATGTGCTGGTTAACATCAATGTTTCTACTTAGCATGGTGTTTTTCATTTTTTCCCTTTAGCTTTCTTATCAGCATAAAATAGCATAGGTTATTGGGGGGGCCCAAATCAACATTGGGGGGGGGGGGGCAAGATCAACATTGGTGGGGCCCCACAAAAGGATACAAATCGACGCCCCTGCATACATGCATGATTTTGCACTTATCAAAATTTAATTTCATCTGCCATTTTTGGACCACTTCACAAGCTCTTCTAAGTCTTTCTGCAGCATGTACCTAGGTGCCTAGGTACCAGGCAAATATCAAACTGATAGTGTGATGAGTGGGCTGTTGAGGTTAATTATAGTTTGTATATCCACACTCTCAATGATAACTGATTGTTGTTCACGGGACTGGATTGTATGCAAGTTTGACAATGACAATTGGTTTTTGTGCACACCATTTTGAATTTTGTAGCAAAAGGTGGAGAGTCAGTCCACTATCTAACCCAAATCTGTTTTTTTAATTACAAAATGTGCTGGTTAACATCAACTACATTTTCTATGTACCTAGCATGGTGTTTTTCTTCTTTTTTTCTTCAACTTTTTTATGAGCATAAAAATAGCATATGTTATTGGGGGGCCAAATCAACATTGGGGGGGCCAAGATCAACACTGGTGGGGCCCTGGCCCCCACAAAAGGATACAAATCGACGCCCCTGCCATCTAGACATTAGGGGGATGTCCCCATCCTAGCCCCGCCTTCAGCGCCTAAAATATAACACAAACTATAACGTAAAATTCCCTTTATGTAAACGTCCACATGCCTGCACCTTGATCGCAAACACCCGCTTTTATAGGCAGACATGTAACGTACTCGCTTCAAAAAAGGTGGCGCAAATGACCTCTGTGGTCCGGTACGCCTGAAAAAGTCACTCCCCCATGCAGTTAAATTGAAACTTGTCTGATGCTACCAATTTCTGTAATATACGAATAAAAACCTGTGACGTCATCAAGGTTTGAATGCGACTTTGGTGTACCTGTTAAAATAATGGTATTTTTGCGGCGTTTAATAATGGTGTTTTTGCGGCGTACGAGACATTGGGCTTGTCAAGGCTATTTCTCTTGTATAGCATTGGTCGTGGATGACTAAGGTTTGCTTAAAAGTCATGTGAGCCATAGCTTTCTTTTTTATTCTTTTAGGAATACCAATTATATTGCAGTGGCCATGCAGCTTCTTGCTGAGTTTTCTCTGTCATGGCATCATAAGCTGGCAGATTTGCCCACACATGGCTCTCGTTTTCCCCATATCAATATTGAATGCATGCATTGTTATTGGGCATTTAGGTAGGTACCTAGGTAAATATCAAGCTGATGGTGTGATAGGTGGGCTGCTGAAGATAATTATAGTTTGCATATCCACAATCTCAAGGATGATTGTGTGCTGTTCACTGGACAATGCAAGTTTGACAATGACTGGAAATTAAGAATGGATTTTTTCCTGTTTAAGCTCACATGTGTGTGGTTTTGCCATTGGTGGTGTGTACAAACATCAGTATGACAATCCAATTGTTGTTTTGTGGCTTAACATTAAAAAAAGACAATCTGGCTTAAAATGCATCATCAGTGAATCTTAACATTTTATGGCATAAGTTTTCCTTGCACAGTGGAGGGAAATCTAGCTATTTTGTTTTTTTTTGCACATAATTTTGAATTGTGTAGCAAAAGTTGGATACTCAGTCCACTATCTAATCCAAATTTGTTCTTTTTCAGTACAAAATGTGCTGGTTAACATCAACTAAGTTTTCTATGTACCTAACACAGTGTTTTTCTTCTTTTTTTTCCTTTAGCTTTTTATCAGCATAAAAATAGCATGGGTTATTGGGGGGCCCAAATCAACATTGGGGGGCCAAGATCAGCATTGGGGGGCCATGGCCCCCGCAAAAGGATACAAATCGACGCCCCTATAATACCATATTATGTAGGTACTGATTTAGGTTTTTCCTGGTCGGTTACTGGTAAACAGATTCCATGTGCATACAAAATAATGTCCATGAAAATGTACTCCGGAAGAAATCGGTATGCACTCTGGACTCCCAACCCGGAAAGTAAATTTCCCACTCTGTTCACAAGCATTGCACTAGAAAAAGACATTCGGTGAAATCAGAAATTACCTGAAACTGCAAATCTACAGGATAAGCGGCGTCAACATATTAGATACCTAATACGGAACACATCTCAATTTCTATCACTAATTAACGACAGCAAAATATAAAGCTAACCGTGCAACTACACACAAGATACACTACAACACAACACAATAAAACAAATTCAACTCCAAACGGGGGGACAGCGAACACAAGAAGTAAAATGAAGCACAGAACTTACAAGAGAGCTATGTTTTTTTGTGTTTTTTATTGGCCTTTGATCAAAGGCCGCGTTCTTTGTCATGTTCGTGCCAGGAATTCCGTGGACTCTGACGTCATCTTGTCGTTCTTTGTACACTCCGCACGAATTCCGCGGCCAGATTTCGTGGATTCCCGGGGAACGCGCGGACTGAAAAAGCTGTCCAGCCCTGTTCTGTGCGGTTTCTTCCAAGATGGCGACGCACATTGAAGTGATGTGCGGGCCAAGGAAGACATTGCAAATTCGCAAGTAGTGTTGTAGAGTGGATTACGATTGGGCCAGATTGTGCGAAGATGCCACTAATAAACGCCATGTTCCCACCGGCGAGGGCTTCCGTTGCAGTGTGGTCACCTCAACCGTTGAGGTGAAACAGCAGTAAGCCAGGACACTTACCTTCAGAAACTTCTTTTTCCGATTATTTGCATCTCCACCCAGTAAACATGCCGATGCTGGCCTCGCTGTCCGCATCGCAGCCGGGGCGAAGAGCTCGATATCTCGTAAACGGTATGCCGACATCGGACCGCCTCGGCCCGAAAATCGGCATACTGATCTGGAATATCAACATATGTCGGGTTGATTTTGGCATGTCAATAGCGGCCAGCTGACGTCGCAACGGCCGTTGTCAGACATCCCATTACCCAGCCGACAGCGGGCCCCAAGCGTCCTGACAGCAGCCTCGGCAGCGGTCCTTGGCTGGGTTCCGGCTGCAGATCGGCTTGGCGGACATTCCACTCCCTCAGCCGACAGCGGGCCACTGGCGTCCAGATAGCGGAACGACGTCGGTCCGCTGTCGGCATGTTCACTGTGCAATGACCAATGCAAATTTCATCCCTGCCCTTGGCATGCCTGTCATAGCCTGCCCTGGACATGTCTGACATTTATCTACCTAGAACACGAGCCATCTCAGAATAGTTTCGCATTTTTATCCTTTTTATTGTTGACACCATGCGCATTAAATTAGGCATCAGTGGCCAATAACAATAAGATCATAGTTCGAGCTTTGTATAATTACTGGTGTTGCCAACAAGTGATTCAACCACATTGCTTTAATGTAACAGCATGCAATGAATGCTAATCATACGAATTAGTAGGAAGGTTTGTGAACAGCGACACAAATGGCTCACATATGTAATCCGGCGGGAAATTTCACAGAACGTTCCGTGGCTGCAGTCCACGAAATATTCTACGTCACAGTCCACGGAATCCGCGGAATGAAGGAGACAAAGAACGCACCCTAAGTCACTCGGCCTAAGGGGAAGGTATTACTTTACCGACTGGATCCGCCACGATCCCCGCACCCCGAAGCTCCACCGTCCCCCCCCCTCCCCCCCGGCGCCAACTAAAATCCCACTCGATCCCGATCGACTCGGTCGAGCAAGCCGAGAAGGAGAACAGTCCGCGCCGAGCAAAGGAGCGCCCCGAGGTCCAGAGAGCACGGCGGACCGAGATACCAGATTAAATGCTGTACGTTAAGAAGGTAGGTTGTAGCCAACCGTAACACAAGAAGAAATGATGCCTAGTGCACAACCGAGAGGGAAGGTAGGTTGCTTGGTTCATCGCATATACCAAAATAACATCTGTGCTCCCCGCAGCCGCTGCGGACACAAGTATTGCCAGAAACAGTCACATTTTGGGAATTTGTATTACAAGACATACTATGTAGTGTGTGACCAACTGGACAAACATTTGGAGAGCAATTTGGACACCATGTTGTGAAAACTGCCGCGACCGAAGGGTGATGCAGAAGTCTAAGTGGAATGGACAGTCGCGAGAGGACACTAGCTTCTCTCGACCTCCATCCTCCACCTCGACTCAACCTTGTATGTTGCGTGTGGTGTGTTTGGCGTCCACTTAAAAACCTGGAAAAACCGAAGGTAAAAAAACCAGGCGCAACCCTACTTTAGGGATGGCCGCGCGTTTGTGCCAGATTGCGTGGCGATCCCTCCTACCTGATAAGTGCAACGAGTGCACTAACTACTTGCGCTGTGTTGTGGTGAACAACCTGAAGTCATAAGAAGCTCGGAAGGAATAGTAGGTTTTGGGAATTCCGACTTCATATTTTGTGGGCGAGACCGGAGTTTGTTATAAAGTCCAAGACAAGATCGATTAGTTCTGGATGGATATTACCTAGAAGATTGGGCAGGTCCGTCGTCAGTGCGGCAGCGCGAAGATAAGACAAAATGTGGCGCCGTTTGAAATCATAACGAGTACATTCCATAAGTAAATGCGTCACGGTCAGACGCACGTTGCACGAGGAACAGATTGGTGGCCGAGAACGGTCAAAAAGATGGCTGTGGGTGAGTCGAATGTGGCCTGAGCGGAGACGGGCCAAAATAACTTTGTGTTCTCGGCTGCATTGGTTGGACGTAGACCATGGGTCTAGGATAGGCTTGATGTGGTAAAGATGGCTAGAGTGATTGTATCGCCATTTGTTTTGAAGGTATGTTGCGAAACACAGCTTGGTTTGATGCAAGGCATCCGGAAGTGCTAGGGGAGACTTATAGGTGTTTGGAGGTTAGTAGCTTCCTTCGCTAGTTGGTCAGCTTTTATAATTCCTGGGATTCCGCAATGACCGAGTATCCAGAGGAAGACGACGTTTTGCCAACATGCTACGGAGAGGAGGATGTTAATAATATCATAGACACCAGGGTGTTGAATGAACTTCAGTCACTGTAGGGCCTGTAAAGATTATTTGAAGTCGATGCAAATCACACTTTGTGGAGTTTTTTGCCGTTTTATATGGATCAGAGCACTTCTGATAGCAAATAATCCGGCTGAGAACACAGTCGTATAGTCTGGCAGCCTGGTCGAGTAGTTGTAGCTTGGGCCAACAGCAGTAGCACCAATTTTAGTACCGTGGCTAGAGCCATCGGTATAGAAGAACTCGTAATCGGTGTGTTCGCCTTTATATTTCCAAAAAGTAGCCATTATTTCAACATCAGTTATTTGGGATTTGCTTATGTCAAAAAGAAATGAAATTGAGGGTGCGCTATGCAACCAAAAAGGGAATAAGGGGGTGTATTTGCGATGGGAAGCACTGGCATGTCTAACATTAACCTAGCTTTCTCGATGACGATGGCCAGGGTGCTTAAGGGGTTACGTGGTGTTACGCTGTTATAGACATAGTTAGTAGGGGCGTCGATTTGTATCCTTTGCGGGGCCATGGCCCCCCAATGCTGATCTTGGCCCCCCAATGTTGATTTGGGCCCCCCCAATAACCCATGCTATTTTTATGCTGATAAAAAGCTAAAGGAAAAAAAGAAGAAAAACACTGTGTTAGGTACATAGAAAACTTAGTTGATGTTAACCAGCACATTTTGTACTGAAAAAGAACAGATTTGGACCAGATAGTGGAGTGAGCAGGGGCGTCGATTTGTATCCTTTTGTGGGGGCCGTGGCCCCACCAATGTTGATCTTAGCCCCCCAATGTTGATTTGGGCCCCCCAATAACCCATGCTATTTGTATGCTGATAAAAAGCTAAAGGAAAAAAAGAAGAAAAACACTGTGTTAGGTACATAGAAAACTTAGTTGACGTTAACCAGCACATTTTGTACTGAAAAAAACAGATTTGGACTAGATAGTGGAGTGAGCAGGGGCGTCGATTTGTATCCTTTTGTGGGGGCCGTGGCCCCACTAATGTTGATCTTGGCCTCCCAATGTTGAATTGGGGCCCCCAATAACCTATGCTATTTTATGCTGATAAGAAAGCTAAAGGGAAAAAAAGTGAAAAACACCATGCTAGGTAAGTAGAAACATTGATGTTAACCAGCACATTTTGTACTGAAAAGAAACAGATTTGGATTAGATAGTGGACTAACCCTCCACCTTTTGCTGAAAAATGTAAAATTGTGTGCAAAAACAAACAAAATAACTGAAATTCCCTCCACTGTGGAAGTACAGCTTACATCATAAAATGTCGAGATTAGCGATGCTGATGAATTTTAAACCAGATTTTCTGAAAGAAAATTTGCTAAGCAACTAAACACCAATTGCATGGTCATACTGATGTTTGTACACACCAGCAGGGGTGTCGATTTGTATCCTTTTGTGGCGGCCATGGCCCCACCAATGTTGATCTTGGCCCCCCCAATGTTGATTTGGGCCCTGCCCTCAATAACCTATGCTATTTTTATGCTGATAAAAAAGTGAAAGGAAAAAAAGAAGGAAAAAACACTGCTAGGTACATAGAAAATGTAGTTGATGTTAACCAGCACATTTTGTACTGAAAGGAAACAGATTTGGATTACATAGTGGGCTGACTCTCCACCTTTTGCTATGAAATTCAAAATTGAGTGCAAACAAAAAAATAGCTGGATTTCCCTCCCTGTGGAAGGACAACTTACATCATAAAATGTTAAGAATAGCTGATGCTAATGCATTTTAAACCAGATTGTTCAACAACAAAAAAATGTTCAGCCACAAAACAACAATTGCATTGTCATACTGATGTTTGTATACACCACCAATGGCAAAACCACATGCATATGGAGCTTGAATAAGGTTCATTCCATTCTCACTTTCCAGTCATTGTCAAACTTGCATACCAGTGAGTGAACCAGTGAACAACAATCAGTTATCATTGAGATTGTGGATATACAAACTAGAATTATCTTCAACAGCCCACCCATCACACCATCAGCTTGATATTTACCTGGTGCCTACCTAGGTACCTACATGCCCAGTGACAATGTGGATATTCTTTTACTTTCTGCCATAGCGTTGTTTACACTAGATATGCAACCGAATGTGCCGCATATCGGCAGGAAATGTCGCACTGTTCCAATATACCACTGAATATGGATGCAACGTTTTGATGACGTCACAAACAGTCACAGTGTACGACTTATTCGCCCATCGGGAAACCGGACGATGTTGCAACATTACATATGACTCAGTGCAGCGTGAAACTGCCATGAGACCATCGCAGTGGCTTCAGATCATCAGAACCTCTTCAAATAGATCCATACAAGCGCCTTCGGCCCTTGCTCCGCTGCGGTTAAAAAAAAATTGGGCGTTGGTTTCATGTGAATCGGCCTAGTGGTTCGGCCGCTATGCCAATTTTAGTGGAATTCATTAACCTAACCCAAACTAACCTAACCCAACCTAACCTATCCTAACCTAACCTAACCTACACGACGGATCCGTCGCAGATGCGACAGACGTCCCGCGTTTGTGACAGACACGGCGCAGACGCAACAGAGGCGGCGTAGGGAAATTCACTTCCCTGCTCCAGAATATTTCATTTAAAAATAAATCTGTCCGGCGGAGATGTCGCCGCCGAGAAATTGCGCGCCGTCTCCGCTTTGGTAAGACAAATTCCGGTCTTATGGTACGGTCGCTATACCAATTTTGGTGTAACATTGGTTATATTCTCATCATTCATTCATACATCAAGCGCAGTCCCGCTCGCTTCGCTGAGCGAAAGAATGCAATATTTTATGCTACAAATTGTTGTTGGTTTCAAATCGATCGGTCCATTAGTTCGGCCGCTATTCCGGTTTAAATCGAGCCACGCGTCAGACGCGGAGCAGACGCGTCAGACGCGGAGCAGACGCGACGGACCCGTCGCAGACGCGACAGACGCGGCGTAGACGCGACAAACGCGGCGCAGATTAGACTGACGCGGTGCGAACGCGACAGACGCGATGGATCTGGCGCAGATGCGACAGATGTGGCGCAGACGCGACAGACACGGTGCAGACGCGACAGACACGGCGCAGACGCGATAGACACGGCGCAGACTCGTCACATTCGACGGGGATGTGACTGCTGTGGCGCAGACACGGCGCAGACGCGACATACGCGGCGAACGCGACGCAGATGAGACAGACCCGGCGTCAGCGCAAAAGGTGCGACCGACTCGGCGCAGATGCGACAGATGTCCCGCGGTTGCGACAGACACGGCGCAGACGCGACAGACACGGTGAAGATGCGACAGACGCGGCGCAGACGCTACATGCGCCGTGCAGACGCGATAAACGCGGCGCCGATAAGACAGATGCGTCGCAGACGCGACAGACGCGACGAAACCGTCGCAGATGCGACAAATGTGCGACAGACGTCCCGCGGTTGCGACAGACACGGCGCAGACGCAACAGACTCGGCGTAGACGCGACAAACGCGGCGCAGATGAGACTGACGCGGCGCGAACGCGGCAGACGCTATGGTTCTGGCGCAGATGCGACAGACACGGCGCAGACGCCACAGAAACGGCGCAGACTCGTCACATGCGACGGGGACGTGACTGCCGCGGTGCAGACGCGACATACGCGGCGCAGACGTGACGATCGCAACGCAGATGAGCCAGACGCGGCGCAAGCGCAAGAGATGCGACGGACTCGGAGCAGGTGCAACAGATGTCCCGCGGACGCGACAGACCCGGCGCAGACGCGACAGACACGGCGCAAAAGCCACAGATGCGACGGATCCGCGCGGCGTAGACGCGGCAAACGCGGTGCAGATGCGACTGACGCGGCGCGAACACGACATACGCGATAGAACTGGCGCAGATACGACAGACGTGGCGCTGACGCGACAGACACGGCGCAGACTTGTCACATGCGACGGAGACGTGACTGTTGCGGCGCAGACTGGACATATGCGGCGCAGACGCGACGAACGCGACATAGATGAGACAGACCCGGCGCAAGCGCTAAAGGTGCGACGGACTCGGCGCAGATGCGACAGATGTCCCGCGGTTGTGATAGACATGACGCAGACGCGACAGACGCGGCGCAGACGCTACATGAGCCGTGCAGATGCGATAAGCGCGGCGCCGATAAGACAGATGCGGCGCAGACGCCACGGATGCGGCGCAGATGCGACAGACGTTGTGCAGACGCGACAGACGTGCCGCAGACGGGTCATGTGCGACGGGGACGCGACGAACGCGGCGCAGGAGACAGTGACGCGGCGCGAAAGCGAAAGACGCGATGGACCCGGTTCGGACGCGACAGACGTGGCGCAGACGCGACAGACACGGTGCAGACGCGACAGACACGGCGCCGACACGTCATATGCGGCGCAGATGAGAGAGACGCGACGGACTCGGCGCAGATGCGACAGACGTGTCGCGGACGCGACACGGCGTACACGCCACATATACGGCGGATACGCGGCAAACGCGTCGCACACGCTACATACGCGGCGCGGATACGACAGACGTGGCGTAGACGTGACATGATGAGCGCAGACGCGACGAACGTGGCGCAGATAAGACTGACACGACGTGCAACTCTAATGGTTTGGCCGCTATGCCAATTTAGTGGAATTAATTTCCCTGCTCCCGCGAATATATATATTTACAGAGTCTCTCCCGCGGAGGTGTAGCCGCTGATAACGCGCGTGCCGCCATTGTTGTCTTGACGGCTGAAGAAATTAGTGGGAAACTGTGCTCAGCGTGGTGCACGGCTTGGAGCGCAAACTGCCGGCGAAAAATGTAGCCCGGTAATGGTTGCGGGCATCGACGATTGCAACCAAACTATTTGAGATGGTGAAAATCCGAAGGAACCGTGGGCATCACACAGCTTGGGGCTATCCGCGCATGCAACTTTCTCCGCGAAATACCATCGTAGAGCGGTGTGGGGACAGTGTAGAGCGGACGTTTTTTCACGGACCGAAACACGTGCAGCCCGTGTCACGATGACGGCGCGCGCACACACTGCAGCCCACGATCGTCTATGGGAAAATGGTAGCCGGTACATCCGCCCAGGTTATGCAAGTGACGGCAAGTCGCCAAGTTGAGCCGTTTCCGAGAACCAGACCCAATCGTGAAAATCGCTGAAAAACGTCACTTGCGCTTTTCACACCCCCGTCGCGTGCGCGTGAGATGTGACCCGTAAACAGCTGCCGTGGCGATGTTGGCAATTGCCGTGGCTACACTATGGTGTTTGTTTGGTGTCGATCGGTCCATTGGTTGTCGAGATATGGCGGTGTGAATCGGGTCGATCGGGAGCGCTAAAAATGGTGAAAAAATCCCGGTTTTACGTGCTATTCCTATGGGCGGCCGACGACCCGTCCGCTCAGGACCCCCGTGACGCTCGCGGGCAGCACGTTGACCCGATTGTAAAGAAATTTCATCCCGGTGATAGCCAACATTTGGGGCTTTCACGTGATGTCAGCCATATTTCCGTAGCTCTGTTGTAAGCCGTGCCAGGCGCCAATATGTTTCGCCGCATGCAATTTCCCAAATCACACGTTAAGCCAATGACGGGGTAGTGCCAACTTTGAGCACGTACCACGTGCGAGGCATGCAACCGACGACAGAGAAACGCGGTACCGCACGTTACACGTCGATTGTCTGTCGCGTGTGAAAATATCAAGCATGTGGGGCCAATAGTGGAACCTACAATCGACAAAAGGACAAAAGACGACAGACAGACAGACAGACAGACAAACAAACAAAGTTTTTTACTCAAATAGTATAGTGTAGATAGATAGATGCATGCATTCAATTTTGATATGGGGAATCCAAGTCTCAAACTGAACCAACGAGAGCCATGTGTGAGCCAATCTGCCAGCTTATGACACCATGAAAGACAAAACTCAGCAATAAGCTGCATGGACACTGCATTATAATTGATATTCCTGAGCAATATGCACTAAGTTATGGCGCACATGACTTCCAAAGCAAACCTTAAAAGTTACACCAAAGTTAGCCGTCAAGCCTTGGTGACGTCACAGCTTTTTCCTCATATATTGCAGAAATTGGTAGCATCAGGCATGTTTCAATTTCGCTCCGCATGGGGGGAGAGTGATTTTTAGGCGTGCCGGACCATAAAGGTCATTTGCGCCGCCTCTAAAGCGAGTACGTTACATGCCTGTCTATAATAGCGAGTGTTTGCTATCAAGGTGCAGGCAGGTGAACATTTACGTTAAGGGAATTTTACGTTATAGTTTGTGTGATATTTTAGGTGCTGAAGGCCGATCTGGGGACATGTCTAAATGGTTTTAATTTTACTTTGCTCCTCCACAAAATAATTTGTAGTTTTCGTGGGGGTGGGGCTGCGCATGCGACGTGCGAAGCTTATGCATTGCCCATATAGTTTTGCACGTTACATGATTTTTTCTCGACAAAATGGAGGACTACCAGGGGGTCGATTTGTATCCTTTTGTAGGGATCATGGCCCCACCAATGTTGATCTTGGCACCCGCAATGTTGATTTGGGCCCCCCCAATAACCTATGCTATTTTATGCTGATAAGAAAGCTAAAGGAAAACAATGAAAAAATATTATGCTAACTAGAAAGATTGATGTTAACCAGCACATTTTGTACTGAATAGAAACAGATTTGGATTAGATAGTGGACTGACTCTCCACCTTTTGCTGAAAAATGTAAAATTTTGTGCAAAAAACAAATAAAATAGCAGTATTTCCCTCCACTGTGGAAGTACAGCTTACATCATAAAATGTTGAAATAAGCAATGCTGATGTATTTTAAACCAGATTGTCTGAAGAAAAAATCCGCTAAGCAACTAAACAACAATTGCATGGTCATACTGAAGTTGGTACACACCACCAATGGCAAAACCACATGCATATGGAGCTTGAACATCTTTAATTCCATTCTCAATTTCCAGTCATTGTCAAACTTGCATGCAAATCATGGTTATCATTGCTATTGTGGATATACAAACTATAATTATATTCAGCAACCTACCCATCACACCATCAGCTTGATATTTACCAAGGTACCTACCTACCTACATACCCAATGACAATGTGCATTGATATTGATATGGGGCTACCCAATCTCAAACTGAACCAACAAAAGCCACGTTTGAGCCAATCTGCCAGCCTATGAAAACACGAGAGCAAAGTCAGCAAGAAGCCGTATAGACACCTCATTATAATTGATATTCTTGAAGAAAACAATGGCTAGTAAGCTATTGCCACACATGACTTCCTAAACAAACCCTAAAGAGTCATACAAGACCAGTGTCTGGTAGCGGCCAAGGCCTGTAGCGGCATTAAATGCCCCCCCCCCCACGATACTATTACCTTAGAAGGTACACCAAAATTCGCCTTCAATATTTGGTGACGTCATAGCTTTTTTCTCTTATATTGCAGATATTGGTAGCATCAGGCGTGTTCCCATTTCACTGCGCATGAGAGAGAGCATTTTTCAATTTTCAATTTTCAAAGTTTAAAGAACTTAACCAAGCCGAACCTAACCTATTTTAAGTTGCTGTTGGATAAAAAATGATTGGTAAACTTGCAGTTTAAGGTGATTTTTTGTTTGTTCTAATTTTTCTTCAGAATACCATGTTCATGACGGTGACTAAGACGATGGGACCACTTATTTTCGGTGCAAATATATTTAATTTTAATTTGAAAAAAAATGACAAATTGTCCAACTGAAAAACTTAAACCAACCTACCCTAACCAATCTTAACCAATTTGTTTGCTTTATGGTGACAAATGTGTGTAAACACTTTTCTTGGTTGGTTGGTTAGTTATTTGGGCTTACGGCCGCATTGACTGCGTTGGTCATACAGCGCCCACAACACTTTCCTTGTTCCTTAAAGCACAATAATACCGAAAAGTTTTTAAATAAACAAAAAACAAACATGTTCAGACTTTTGTTTTCTTCAAAAGCAGCTTAGGTTAGGCTAGGCTGGGTTAGGTTTCTTTATTAAGGTTGATAATTTTCAGAAAATATATTAATTGACATTTTTATTTTGTTTCTTTTTTTTGTTCTCAAACGATAGGTTAGGCTAGGTTAGGTTAGGTTTTGTTGCATTAAAGAAAAAAACATTTATGTTTATGTTATGTTACCGAACTCAAAGCCCTTTTTGGTAATATTTTGCTCACAACCTGAAAAGTAAGCATTCACAAAGAAAATAAGTGGATCCAATCATCTTAGTCACCTTCATAAACGTGGTATTCTGCAGAAAAAAAATTAAAAAAAAGGAAAAAAAAGAACACCTTAAACTGCAAGGTTACCAATTAATTCGAAATTTTTTGGGGAAACTTTTTTGGAAATTTTTGAAACGTTTTCCCACTTGGAAAGCCTAAACTAACCCAACTTAGCCAAATATAACCCATTTGTTTGCTATATGGAATTAAATGTGTGTACAAACTTGTCTTGTTACCACCTTAAAGCACAATAATACCGGTCTAGCTAGGTTAGGCTAGTTTAGATGCTAGTTTAGAACATAAAATAAAATCGGAAATTTTCCTTCAAAAGGAGCTGACGTTAGGTTCGGTTAGGTTGGGTTCGGTTGTTCAATTTATAAAATTTTCGAAATGTACCTCGCTTCATTTTGGTTTCTATTATTTTCTCCAAAGCAAGGGCGTCGATTTGTATGCTTTTGTGGGGGCCATTGCTCCACCAATTTTGATCTTGGCCCCCTCAATGTTAATTTGCCCCCCCAATAACATATGCTATTTTTATGCTGAGAAGAAAGTTAAAGAAAAAAGAAGAAGAAAAAACACCATGCGACTTACGTAGCTTAGTTGATGCCAACCAGCACATTTTGTACTGAAATGAAACAGATTTGAAATGGATAGTGGATTGACTCTCCACCCTTTGCTGTAAAATTGACAACTTTGTGGGAAAAAAACAAAGGAGTTGGATTTCCTTCCAATTTGCAAGCACGACTTACTTCATAAAAGCAACCTTAATCCTTGGCAACGCGGTACATAGTTTATCGTCGCTTTACCGAGGCTTATTTACTGACGCACCCGAGCAGAAATCGGGCATATTCCAAATTCGGTGGAGAAATTCGGCGCAGCCTGGCAATCGCACTCGTGACGTCACGGCTCAGAACTATGGGCCTGTGGCGGCTGCAGAAGTGACAAACACCTGCTTGTAAGTTATATAAGGTCAAAGCCCATCACTAAATGTGTCTGGAGAGACTTGATAGACACTTGCGCGCAATAAATGCCACAAATCGTGGTGGGCGTTTCTCAGAACATCCAAATAAAAATTCCAGTTACAAAAATTCCAGCGCCTAAAGTCTAAATTTGAGGTTGCAGTCGACAAATGTGACGGAGGTGAGACATTCTTGATGCAATTGCGCGCAGTGTTTAATCCGTAGCCCAATCTCATGTGACGTACTGATTCGTTTTTGTACTTCGCACTTTCTGATGTATCTGCATATTGGTGTGATTTTAAATAGTGAATAAATAGCCTGCTGCTATTTAATTCCCAAAGGAACAGTAGTTGAAGAAGTAGGCAGGTAAGCTTGAACAAGAACATCCAAATAAAAAATTCCAGTTACAAAAATTCCAGCGCCAAAAGTCCAGTCCATGCCTTTCTCTGATTTGTGCTCAGGGTTTCCATTTTAATATCACATAACTATCACGTATGTCTTCAAGAAGGTCTGTTTTTAGTTTACTTTTATTAATATTTTCATTCCACTGCACCTGGTGCTTTTTCTGTCCTGGATTGGGGCACCTAGTGTTGCATTTCCGTCCAGGGGCGTCGATTTGTATCCTTTTGCGGGGGCCATGGCCCCCCAATGCTAATCTTGGCCCCCCAATGTTGATTTGGGCCCCCCCCCCCAATAACCCCTGCTATTTTTATGCTGATAAAAAGCTAAAGGAAAAAAAGAAGAAAAACACTGTTACGTACATAGAAAACTTAGTTGATGTTGACCAGCACATTTTGTACTGAAAAAGAACAGATTTGCATTAGATAGTGGACTGAATATCCAACTTTTGCTACACAATTCAAAATTATGTGGAAAAAAACAAAATAGCTAGATTTCCTCCACTGTGGAAGGAAAACTTACAGCATACAATGTTAAGATTTGATGATGATGCATTTTAAACCAGATTGTCTTTTTAAAAATGTTAAGCCGCAAAACAACAATTAGATTGTCATATTGATGTTTGTACACGCCACCAATGGCAAAACCACATGCATATGAGCTTAAACAGGAAAAAATCCATTCTTAATTTCCAGTCATTGTCAAACTTGCATTGTCCAGTGAACAACAATGACAATCATTGAGATTGTGGATATGCAAACTATAATTATCTTCAGCAGCCCACCTATCACACCATCAGCTTGATATTTACCTAGGTACCTACCTACATGCCCAATGACAATGCATGCATTAAATATTGATATGGGGAAAAACGAGAGCCATGTGTGGGCAAATCTGCCAGCTTATGATACCATGACAGAGAAAAGTCAGCAAGAAGCTGCATGGCCACTGCATTATAATTGGTATTCCTAAAATAAAATATAAAATAAAGCTGTGGCTCACATGACTTTTAAGCAAACCTTACAGTCATACAAGACCAATGCTATACAAGAAATAGCCTTGACAAGACCAATGTCTCGTACGCCGCAAAAACACCATTATTAAACGCCGCAAAAATACCATTATTTTCAAAGGTACACCAAAGTTCGCATTCAAATCTTGATGACGTCACAGGTTTTTATTCGTATATTGCAGAAATTGGAAGCATCAGGCAAGTTTCAATTTCACTGCACATGGGTGGGGGAGTGATTTTTTTAGGCGTACCGGACCACAGAGGTATTTGCGCCACCTTTGAAGCGAGTACGTTACATGTCTGACTATAAAAGCGGGTGTTTGCGATCAAGGTGCAGGCATGTGGACGTTTACGTAAAGGGAATTTTAGGTTATAGTTTGTGTGATATTTTAGGCGCTGAAGGCGGGGCTAGGATGGGGACATCCCCCTAATGTCTAGATGGCAGGGGCGTCGATTTGTATCCTTTTGTGGGGGCCAGGGCCCCACCAATGTTGATCTTTGCCCCCCCAATGTTGATTTGGCCTCCCCAATAACATATGCTATTTTTATGCTGATACAAAAGTTAAAGGAAAAAAGAAGGAAAACACCATGTACATAGAAAATGTAATTGATGTTAACCAGCACATTTTGTAATGAAAAAAAAACAGATTTGGGTTAGATAGTGGACTGACTCTCCACCTTTTGCTACAAAATTAAAATGGTGTGCACAAAAACCAATTGTCATTGTCAAACTTGCATACAATCCAGTCCCGTGAACAACAATCAGTCATCATTGAGAGTGTGGATATACAAGCTATAAGTAACCTCAACAGCCCACTCATCACACTATCAGCTTGATATTTACCTGGTACCTAGGCACCTAGGCACATGCTACAGAAAGACTTAGAAGAGCTTGTGAAGTGGTCCAAAAAATGGCAGATGAAATTAAATTTTGTTAAGTGCAAAATCATGCATGTATGCAGGGGCGTCGATTTGTATCCTTTTGTGGGGGCTATGGCCCCACCAATGTTGATCTTGCCCCCCAATGTTGATTTGGGCCCCCCCCCCCCCAATAACCTATGCTATTTTATGCTGATAAGAAAGCTAAAGGGAAAAAATGAAAAACCCCATGCTAAGTAGAAACATTGATGTTAACCAGCACATTTTGTACTGAATAAAAACATATTTGGATTAGATAGTGGACTGACTCTCCACCTTTTGCTGAAAAAATGTAAAATTGTGTGCAAAAACAAACAAAATAGCTGGAATTCCCTCCACTGTGGAAGTACAGCTTACATCTTTCTGGGTTGGTTGGTTGGTTATTTGGGTTTACGGCCGCATTGGTCATACAGCGCCCATACAACTTTTCTTGTTCCCACCTTAAAGCACAATAATACCGAAAAGTTTCCGAAAAAAATTTATAACCATGTTCACAAAAAAATATTATTTTTTATTCACAATCAGCTTAGGTTAGGTTAGGCTCGGTTAGGTTTCTTTTTTAAGGTTGAGAATTTTCAGAAAATATATTAAGTGACGTTTTAATTGAGTTTAATTTTTTGTTCTCAAAAGATAGGTCAGGGTTTTGTTGCATTAAAAAAACATTCATGTTTATGCTATGTTACCGAACTCAAAGCCCTTTTGGCATTATTTTGCTCGCAACCTGAAAAGTAAGCACAGAAAATAAGTGGGTCCAATCATCTTAGTCACCTTCATAAACATGGTATTCTTCATATTTTGTTTTGTTTTAAAGGAAGAAAAGAACACCTTAGACCGCAAGGTTACCAAATAATTTGCAATTTTTGGGGGAAACTTTTTTGGATTTTTTTTTAAAGTTTTCCAACTTGAAAAATCTAAACTAACCTCACTTAACCAAACCTAACCCATTTGCTTGCTATATGGAGGCAAATGTGTGTACAAACTTGTCTTGTTACCACCTTAAAGCCCAATAATACCGATTTGGCTAGGTTAGGCTAGTTTAGTTGTTTACCTTGGAAAAATTGTTCAATCATTAAAAAAAATAAAATATAATCGAAAATTTTCCTTCAAAAGCAGCTGACATTAGGTTCGGGTAAGTTGGGTTCGGTTGTTCAATTTATAAAATTTTCAGAATATATATTGCTTAATATTTTCTTCTCCAAAGCAGGGGTGTCGATTTGTATCGATAGACACTAGCGCGTATTAAATGTCACAAATCGTGATGGGCGTTCCTCAGAACATCCAAAATCGTAACATCCAAAGAAAAAATTCCAGTTACAGAAATTCCAGCACATAAAGTCTAAATTTGAGGCTACAATGACAAATGTGACTGAGGTAAGACATTTGTGTTGCAATTGCGCGCAGTGTTTAATCCGGAGGCCAATCTCATGTGACGTCGTACTGATTTGTTTTTGTACTTCGCACATTCTGATGTATCTGCGGATTGGTGTGATTTTAAATAGTGAATAAATAGCTTGCTGATATTTAATTCCCAAAGGAACAGTAGTTGAAGAAGTTGGCAGGTAAGCTTGAAAAAGTCCAGTCCATGCTTTTTTCTGATTTGTGCTCAGGGTTTCCGTGCTAATATCACATAACTACCACGTTTGTCTTCAAGAAAAGCCGTTTTTAGTTTACGTTTATTAATATTTTCATTCCACTGCTCTTAGTGCCCTTTCTGCCCAGGATTGGGGCACCTAGTGTTGCATTTCCGTCCAGGGGTTGGCACACCTTTTGGTAAATTTACAGCTTAAGGTAATTTCTGATTAATTTTTTTTCCATGCAATGTTTAGGAATGTGATGAACATGATGTTACTGCTCATTTTGGTAAATTTGTGTTTTAAGGTGTTTTATGAATTCGTGGAATGTATCATTTCAATGCAATGTTTATGAATGTGACTCAGATGATGGGACCACTCATTTTCTATACAAATGCCTACATTTCAGGCTGTGAGCAAAATAACACCAACAAAAAGCTTTGAATTGGGTGACATAGGGTAAAGTATTTTTTTTTAAATAAAAAAATGCAACATAACCTAACCTAACCTAGCTTAACCTCCCCTTGAAGAAAAACAAAACCAAAACATCAAGTTGTAAAAATTTCAAACAATGTATTTTTTTTTACAATTAAAAAATGTAACCCAACTTAACTTAATCTAACATAAGCTGCTTTTAAAGAAAAAAGATGTATTTCTTTCAAATTTTGGAACAAGTTTTGCAAAAAATGTCGAACTTAAACTCTTAAACTAATCTAACATCACCAAACATAGCCCATTTGTTTGCTTTATGGAGGCAAATGTGTAATAACTTGCCTAGTTACTACCTTAAAGCACAATAATTCTGGTTAGATTAAGTTGGGTTAGGTTTTTTCATTTGCAAAATTTCAAGAAAATAAATTGCTATATATTTTTCCAATCTTGTTTTTGTAGTTGTTTTCTCCAAGGTCAGGTTAGGCTAGGTTACGTTAGGTTATGTTGAATTTGTAATGTATTTATTTTAATTGCTATGTTACTAACTCCAAGCCCATTTTTAATGTTATTTTGCTCACAACCTGCTCAGAACCACAAGCATTTGCACAGAAACTGAGTAGTGCCATCAGCTTAGTGACATTCATAAACATTGCATTGGAAATTTAAATAAAAAAGGTTAATAAAACACATAAAAGCACGAATTTAAGGTCCTTTCTTCTGCAAATGCATGCCTTTCAATTGGGAGTAAAAAATAACACCAAAAAAGGGTGTGCAGTAAGGAAATATAGCATGCAAATAATGTTCAAGATCTATGATAACCTTACGTAACATAGTTCAACTTCCCATACAAGAAATTAATTGTTTTTAATTTAAATTTTCGAGGCATTTTCTCGAATATTTTCAACTTAAAAAACCTAACCTAAGCTAGCCTGAACCGTTTATTATTTTTTTGTAGAAAAATAATTAACAAAAATTATTTACCAACAAATGATTCTTTTTATAACTTACAACAAAAGCCTAACCTAACCTGACAAACCTAACCCCTTTGTATGCTTCGTGGAGGTTGGTTGGTTATTGGTTTTACGACACGTCGACCGTTGAGTCATGTAGCGTCGCCAATCTCTCACGCCGATTGGTCGCGGGCGAAGAGTAGCGACAGGTGAGACTCGAACCCACAACCTTTCGATTGTGAGACGAGCATCTTACCCCTAGACCACTCGTCCCCCTTCATGGAGGTAAAATGTGTGTAAAACTTGTCTTGTGGTTACCTTAAACTGTGATAATACCTGGCTTTTTGGGTAATTTTTCAGCTCATGGTACTCTCTGACTACCTTGAATTTTTTTTTTAATGCAGTGTTTGTTAATGTGCTGAACATGATGTAACCGCTCATTTCCTCTGCAGATGCACACTTTTCAATTGTGAGGAAAAATAACATGGAAAAGGGGGCTTGGATTTGAGTAATATAGGATGAAAAATAATGTTCAGATAAAAAAACATGTAACATAACCTAACCTAACCTAGCCTAGACTTCCATACAAGAAATGATTATTTTTATGCCCAATTCCCCCCAAAACAATTTATTCTCAAACAATTTAAACTTAAAAAGTCTAACATAACCTAATCTAGCTTGAGCCGTTTTTGAAGACTTTTTTTTAATTTACTAACTTACAACAATAGCCTAGCCTAACGCAACTAGGCAAAACCTAGCTCCTTTGAATGATTCGTGGAGGTAAAATGGGTGTAGAACCTGTCTTGTGGTTACCTTAGACTGCAATAATATCTCTTTTTGTGCTACCTGGTGCACGTGATGAACCTCCATCTGCATGCTGCATGAGAGCATTGCACTTATTGCTTCACAAATAATAATAACAAGTTGAAAGTACTATATTTTCAGGAATGGAATCCTGTGCCGATAACATTTTCTGAGTTATAAAGTTCCAGATCAGATCTATATCATTTGTGTTAATAAATATGAGAAATTCATAGAAATGCATACACCGGTTTGTGGGAAAGAAGTTGTTCTGATCATTTCTGATGTATTGGAAAATGACAAATTTTCATGATGGAAGGAGGCAAAGTTAAAGTACTTATATCTGAATAGGTGGTCAGTTAACTAACAAGACAGCAAATTCACTCAAATAGCACTCAAAATGCCAGGCGGCCCACTCTTTTTGCAAGTTTAAAATCGATGACAGTGCTTTCTGGAATCATGTTTAAAGCACATGAAGGAAATGTATTGCTGGCACTTGTTAGGAACTGATGTGTGTAACGTTAATTAACATTTATAATGTCCTGATGTTTGTACACAAAATATAGCTCACTATTCTAAATAGCATGGGAAGTATGATGCCATATATCATGGCTAATTTATGGGCAAACTGTTATGCAGCAGATTCCCTGCATTGTTACTTAGTTATTTGGGCTTTAGGGCACAGACCATGTTGATCACATAGCTCCCTGCATTGTTGTTAACTGATATATCAGTATGTTTGCAAATTCACTTATGAGTGAATCCATACCATTCTCACTGGGGTATAAAAGCTACATTATAACATTGCTTCTACAATCCATATAACAGAAACCCATCTCGATTGTTCTACTTACTCAGGACACTATAGAAGTCAATGAAGCCAATGAAAACCATAGAAGTCAATGACAATGTTACTTCATCCCCTGTATTGTTAATGGAAACAAGTCTCTTGAACCATATGTTATGTTATTCACAGTGTTGCTCCATCCACCTCCAACTCCAACCCTGACCAAACTTCAGGAACTCATCCATCTCCAAAGCAGTCTGTTGAAGAAGGTATGTATTGCAGCATAACTACTGTGACCGGAATTCCATGGTATCCATGTTGCCTTACAATCCATCCTTGCTGATCCATGTACCAGATGTTTGACTTTCCTCAAACTGTCTGTATAACTGGGGAGTTGAAATCACATGTGAGTGATGAAACAGATGAACTATTCCTGGATTCTTATGTTGCATCATTGCATGGCACAGTGACATACCGAATGGGGAGGGCAATTGTGGGCAGTTTCCTCACCCCTCCCCCTCCTGATAGGTTGTGGGGCCCCCAAGAATCCGCCGAGCTTAGGGAAAAAATGCGTTATGCTCCCTAAAAATATCACTCGGTCCACCAAAAATCGCACCGGGGCTCAGCAAAATCACTTTGGGGGCCCCAAAAACGTAGCGCAGGGGCCCCGATAATGACGCTGGGGCTTCAAAAGTTTGCACCTGGGCCCCTGAAAATCACGTTCGGGCCGCAAACAAGTCGTGCCGGGATTCAAGAAGATCACGACAGGGGCCACAAACGGTCGGGCCGGGGCCTCCTGAAAATCACGCCGTGACTCGGGTACTAAGAATTATCACCCGGGCCCCTGAAAATCACGCCAGAGGCCTAACAGGTCCCACCGGGGCTCTAAAAGTTTCGTTGAGATCACCCAACAAATGAAGCCGGGTAAATGAAAAATAGTCCGGACACGGTAAATCAATCTGGGATCTCAACAATAGCTCCAAAGCCCACAAAACCTGTTGGGCCCCCACAAACGTGTCGTAGCCACCGCAAGGGATCCCAACAAGTGACGACGGGCCCCACAAAATCGCACTTAGACAACAAAAATTCACGCCGCCTCTCTTGAAAATCTCACTGGGGCCAAAACGTCGTGCCGGAGCCCCACAAGTTGCAGCTGGCTTCCCAAGTACCAATATATACCCGGAATGTCACCTTGCGGACGGAAAAATTGCGTCAAAGATCCACAAAAACAAGAAGTCGTCGGACGCCGGAAAAGAAACCTGTTTGGGCACCGGAAAAAACGCACCGAGAGCCAGAAGAATCGTACCGGGTTCCAAAAATAGCCTGCAGGGGGGCTTATAAAAATAGACTTCACCACAAAAACGACAAGGAGACTCCATCGAATCGACCAGAGCATCGGAAAATTAAGAATGGGTCCCGAAAGAAAATTATCCGAAGGGCCTTTCTACTCTCGATCGTGCAATCTGCGGAAAAAAAACACGTTGAGCAGCCGCAGTGGCGTACTAAAGGGAAAAAATTCCCCTCCTAACGTTAGGCACCAAGGAAATACTTTCACCCATCGTCAGCACCGTTGAGGTCTGCTGTGCTCTGATGCTTCATCAATGCCGGTGTGTTTTAGCGTGCATCTGATCGCTGAAGTATTTTTATTTAAGCCGGTGTGTGTTTGTTGGTGTGTGGAGTGAGGGAGGAGGGTAACAGTGACGGTGACGGTGACGGTGACGATAGATCCGAGCCAACTATATGGTACTGCAGTCGCATGCTATTACTCAGAGTTGTTATGTTGGTCAGTTCGAGTCTCACCTGTCGCTACTCTTCGCCCGCGACCAATCGGCGTGAGAGATTGGCGACGCTATATGACACAACGGTCGACGTGTCGTAGAACCAATAACCAACCAAGAGTTGTTATGTTGACATGTACTGAACACTGCTCTTTTAATTATGTGACTTCACCAATTATTGGACGATTTTCCCCGTTGGTGAGGATGCTTAATAAACATAAACATACACATCGTCGAATAAAAAATCAGAATTTCTGAGATCTGAAAATATAGTGGGCTAAATCCGATGAGTTTTTGTTTTTGTTTGGGGGAGGGGGGGGGGTCTAGTGCGTTGGCACTTCGCCCCCAATGTTTTTCAAAAATCGACACCCCTGCGGCGCACCTTTTTGCAAGTTTAAAATCGATGACAGTGCTTTCTTAAATCATGTTTAAAGCACATGAAGGAAATGTATTGCTGACACTTGTAAGGAACTGATGTGTGTAACGTTTAATTAACATTTCTAATGTACTAATGTTTGTACACAAAATATAGCTCACTATTCTAAATAGCATGGGAAGTATGATGCCATATATCATGGCTAATTTATGGGCAAACTGTTATGCAGCAGATTCTCTGCATTCTTACTTAGTTATTTGGGCTTTAGGGCACATCGACCATGTTGATCACATAGCTCCCTGCATTGTTGTTAACTGATATATCAGTATGTTTGCAAATTCACTGTTGAGTGAATCCATACTATTATCACTGGGGTATAAAAAGCTACATCATAGCATTGCTTCTACAATGCATATAACAGAAAGCCATCTCGATTGTCCTACTTACTCAGGACACCATAGAAGTCAATGAAGCCAATGAAAACCATAGAAGTCAATGAAAATGTTACTTCATCCCCTGTATTGTTAATGGAAACAGAAGTCTCTAGAACCATATGTTATGTCCTTCACAGTGTTGCTCCATTCAAGGACCAATATATACCCGGAATGTCACCTTGCGGACGCAAAAATTGCGTCAAGGATCCACAAAATAAGAAGTCGTCGGACGCCGGAAAAGAACCCTGTTCAGGCACGGAAAAAAACGCACCGAGAACCCGAAGAAACGTACCGGGCTCCAAAAATAGCCTGCAGGGGGCTTATAAAATAGACTTCACCACAAAAACCACAAGGAGGCTCCATCGAATCGACCAGAGCACCGGAAAATTCAGAATGAGTCCCGAAAGAAAATTTTCCGAAGGGCCTTTCTACTCTCGATCGTGCAATCTGCGGAAAAAGCACGTTGAACAGCCGCAGTGGCGTACTAAAGGGAAAAATTCCCCTCCCTAATGTCAGGCACCAAGGAAATACTTTCACCCACAGTCATCACTGTTCAGGTCTGCAGTGCTCTGATGCTCCATCAATGCCGGTGTGTTTTAGCCTGCATCTGATCGCTGAAGTATTTTTATTTCAGCCGGTGTGTGTTTGTTGGTGTGTGGAGTGAGGAGGAGGGTAACGGTGACGGTGACGGTGACGATAGATCCGAGCCCACTATATGGCACTGCAGTCGCATGCTTTTACTCAGAGTGCTCTTTTAATTATGTGACTTCACCAGTTATTGGACGATTTTCCCGTTGGTGAGGATGCTGAATAAATATAAACATACACATCGTCGAATAAAAAATCAGAATGTCTGAGATCCGAAAATATAGTGGGCTAAATCCGACGAGTTTTTTTTTTTTTTTGGGGGGGAGGTCTAGTGCGTTGGCACTTCGGCCCCCAATGTTTTTTCAAAAATCGACACTCCTGGACCTGGATGTATCTGAGCGGGGCATGGCTGCGTTAGCTGCAGTCCTGACGTGATATAGGAAGGAGTCCGTGTTTGGGAGTTGGTTTATCTGTATACATTGAGTTAGAATATTGTTGAATATACTCCAGTCAGCCAAGTTTACCTTCCAAGAGGTATTAGGTGAAGGGTTGGGCGTTGAGATTCGACTCGCCAGGGTTATAGTAATTGGGAAATGATCGGAGAATAGTGAAGAGCTATGTAAACAACTGCGCCATTTATGACTCAACCGCGTCATCTAAGAATTTAATAATAAGTGTGCCCCTAAAACGCTGCGTTTCGTGATGGTGGTCGTCTAATTCGCAGCCTAACTGAAACTTATAAAATAACAGCTGATCAAGATTCTAATAGCACAGACGCGATATTAGAAGATTTAGAAAGTTAGCTGAATTGAAAATATTTGATTTTAATATACACCAAACCATTAAAACGGCCCTAAAGGTGTACCGCAGGTGACGTCATTTGTACCATTCGAGGCGACACACAGGAAGGCATGGGGATGACGGAGATGACAAGGGCCTGGCTCTGCCCGTTAACGTTAAAAGCATCACAAGAAACTGCCGGCCTTGATCGAAGGCAGGGGGTTGTCACTTCTGCAGCCGCCATAGGTCCACATTCCTGAGCTGTGACGTCACTAGTGCAGTGGCCAAGGCTGCGCCGACCGTCGCCACCTCCGCCATTATATATCATTAATTGGGGCGAGGTGAGTCGGGACGTAATCCGTGTAATATTCTTTTAACTGCCTGCCCACGCGCATTGCGCCTCCTAGCACCGTGCCAGCCAGCTGGATATGAATCATCAGCAGAGGAGGCCTCGTTGTGCCATCAGAACGGTGGATGTCCGTGGTTGAGAGCTTTGAGGTTCTGTTCCACCTCGTCATGGGCCGGGCCACTGACCAGCAGCCAGGGATCGTTCTCCGGTTGATGGAGCTGCTGCTCCAAAAAGGAGCCGGAGCTGAATCGGCGGATCGCCAGGAAGCTGATCAGCACCCGTCTACACATCAGGCTCCGATGGCTAAACCAGGCTAAGGCCGAGACAGCCGCCAGGCGTCGAGCAGCAAGCAAATCCGCCAACACGTCGGCAGCTCCAGGAAATGAAGTTGATTAGTTTGTGTGTGTGTGTGTGTTTGGGTGTCCTACTGCGGGGGAGTCGGGGGGAAGATTGAAGATTCCTCCGTGAGAGAATATTTTGCTTTGAGTGAATGGAAGGATAAACTGATGGCAAACGTATGCATATGCTTGCATCTTATTGCACTGAAGGGAGTATTAAAATAAATGAGGAAGTCAGTACATGCAGATAATATCTTCGAGGACTTAATGATGCGGGGGAGGAAAAAAGGCGTGAGATGACGTCGGGTTCTTTTGTGTGCACCAGTATTCCTTTGCCAAATGAAAAGTAATCATTTGCAGAGAAAATGAGGTTGCATTGTCTTTTTGACTTTAAAATACATTGCATTAAAAAAGAATCCAAAGAATCAAATTTTACCTTCATCTCCAATAATTCCCCAATACCTGCCCATCCAGGCCTATTCACTCGCTCGCATGCCTTATAGCCATGCTATGAAGTGACAATTAATATTGTGAAACCTGTAAAACACCCTCTAGAGGATTTTGTTTATATTGTCACCATTATGAATGTTATTGCTATTGGTTGTTGTTCAGCCCCCTCCCTCCTGTAGGATGGTCCAAATGGTCAATTTTTTAGTGACCAATGCTAGGTATGCTGAGTAACTAAGTACATGTTGAATATTCTGTAAATATGTATATAGAATAAGCCATTTGACCAATTTTTGGTCAGAAGCATGTTTTCTGGTGTTTCAATGAACATCAAATCCATTTAATAAATCATTTTTGACAGGCCTCAGTGTACACTATTCAACCCAGAGCCTATATCATGCATTTTTTCTGATATTTCTGCATGTTATCTGAATGATCATCATATTATTTTATTGGTGAAATGACCGCTTATTGTGATAGAATACTATAACCTCAATTCTTTATCTGAATAGTTTTCATTTCTCAAATAAATGAAGGTGGACTCCATTCAAATTGCATAAAAAAACATAAAAAAAATGACTTTTTCACCAAACATTAGCCTAGGGGCTCATTCTATATATTTACAGACAGTTTTTGCCTTTTTTAGTATTCATTTTGTGCACTATCTACCATATTTTTTTTTAAAAGCTAGGCAATGATCCAGAATATTCAAGCACATTTCACTTGACTTGACCTGTGACATCATTGTTGAACTTCAGGTCAGCAAAATGAAATCTGAACGAATGAATGTTGCTTGTCTATTTATTACACTTGGTTTCATTTGATGTGTTCATTGATTCCTCAGTTGTAGGTGGAGGGGGCTTACAAATTCAACTCTGACTAATGTTTGGGAGAACACACCAGGAACTGCTTGTTGAGGTATGCATTTCAGTAAACCTCAATATTGTTCTAATGACTGCCTTTATTGTAGTATGAATATTTATACAGTGTATTTGCTTCAGAGTGAAAATGAGTGTTCATATGTTGTCATGGCAGAAGCTATTTGGTAGAGTATGCTCAAATCAAAACCAGCTGGCATTCCTCCCTTTTGCAACAAGAAGCATTACTGTTGTATCTGCTGAAAACAAAGGACAAAGAAAGGTCAGTATATGTATGCACTCTGATTATACCATACAACATGGATAACTAATGACTGCATCTTATCTGAACCATGCTGATCTTTCAAGTAGCCCTGAAATATTGGTATGTTAATTTGTGCTACCCTCACCAGAACTGGATTGATACTTGCAGCACTTTAATTTGGAGTCCATGTTTTTTGACCATGGAAGATGGAGACCTTTTTTAAACTGGATGCCATATTTTGCATACTTGCAGAACTTGTAATGCACTTTTAAGGTGTGGTATTTGTAATGTAAAGGAAAAACAACCAATGCATCTCAGATACAGTCACAGAGTCTTGTTGCTTGTAATGTACCAATGTACTAATTTTGTATTATTGAAGACCAGTTTAATTCTAGGACCAGACTGTGTTCTCCAGTGCTGCTGTTAGGAACCCACTGCTGAGATGATGTCCTTTGGCTGTGCTCAAGGTGGCAGGTAGGACTCACTGTAATCCCAGGTGGCACCACTAATATGTCCTGTGCTGTGTTCAGGGTGGCAGGCTGAACTCACTGTGATCCCAGGAATTGGTCCCACTAAGATGTTCTGTGTTGTATTCAGGGCTGTTCTGTGTTGTGTTCAGGGCAGCAGGCTGAACATGCTGTGGTCCCAGGAGGTGGTCCCACTAAGATGTCTTGTGTTGTGTTCAGGGTGGCAGACTGGGTGCATGCAATCTAAGAAAGTGGTCCCACTAAAATGTCTTGTGTTGTGTTCAGGGAAGCAGGCTGGATGCACTGCAGTCCCCAGAAGTGGTCCCACTAAGATGTCTTGTGTTGTGTTCAGGGGGCAGGCTGGACGCACTGTAATCCCAGGAGTTGATCCCAATAAGATGTTCTGTGGTGTATTTGGAGCTGTTCTGTGTTGTGTTCAGAGCAGCAGACTGAACATGCTGCAGTCCCCAGAAGTGGTCCCACTAAGATGTCCTGTGTTGTGTTAAGGGCAGCAGACTGGACTTGCTGCAGTTCCGGGAGGTGGTCCCACTAAGATGTCCTGTGTTGTGTTCAGGGCAGCAGGCTGGATGGACTGCAGTCCCAGGAGGTGGTCCCACTGATATGTCCTGTGTTGTGTTCAGGGGGCAGGCTGGACTCGCTGCAGCCCCAGGAGGTGGTCCCACTAAGATGTCCTGTGTTGTGTTCAGGGCAGCAGGCTGGATGGACTGCAGTCCCAGGAGGTGGTCCCACTAAGATGTCCTGTGTTGTGTTAAGGGTGGCAGACTGGACTCGCTGCAGTTCCGGGAGGTGGTCCCACTAAGATGTCCTGTGTTGTGTTCAGGGCGGCAGACTCGACGCGCTGCGGTCCCAGGAGGTGGCTCCACTGAGCCATTTCCTGACAGACAACTTCGGCCGATTCCACGACTACCTGCGCATCTCGCTGACTGAGAGGTGTAACCTGCGCTGTGAGTGACTGGAACTCGGTACCGGCTACGGTCGGAAAGACTGGGTGCTGCTGGATGCGCTCTTGAAAAATTAGAAGATACCGGATATATTACCTTTAGTGATTCAGCGATTGTCGTTACCTCCACGCGATTGTGTACTTGAGACTTCACACAGAGAGTAAGCGGACATTAGCACGAAGTGCTCGATTGCCGCCGATTCCCACGTATATGCAGTTGGTGTGTGTGCACCTGTGTTGGGCAGGCCAATACTGCATGCCCGAGGAAGGCGTGGAGCTGACGGCCAAGTCTCGCCTGCTGACCGCCGACGAGGTGGTCCGTCTGGCTGGGCTGTTCGCTGCCGCCGGAGTCACCAAGATCCGCCTCACTGGAGGCGAACCGCTGGTCCGTGCAGACCTCGCTGACGTCATCGGTACGTCACCAACGTCATGGTCTTGGTGCGTGGGGGAGTTACTGGTCAGCTGACGTCATTGATACGTCACCAATGCCATGGTCATGGTGCGTGGAGAGAAAGTCACTGGCCAGTTGACGTTTGATTCTCAAAAGCACTGCCACGTGACGATCGAACAGCATGCCTGGCCAAAGCGCTGCCGATAATTTTGCACTTCTCGCCACTCCAAAAATGCCAGATGTAGAGTGGTTCATGCCATCAACAAACCTCTTGCTGACTTATGTCCTCTTTCCTCCAATCCTCATGCTAGTCATGCAAATGTATCAGTGCAACATGTTGCTCAGCAGCTAAAACTCACAATACTGGTGCTCTGTGCAATATTAAGACAGCATAGCATTGAAGATATTTAATCATCGGGGATGTCCATATTTACTATGCATAGGGACGTGTGCGACTCTATTATGCTACAATAATTTCCTGAAGATACTCACATGCGTCGTTATTTTGTGCTGTGCTCAAGTGCAACTTGTATGGCATGACTAATAAATATATCAACTGTTAGTTAACGACATAGCCCTGTGTTGCAAGCAGCGGTACACTTTAGTGTATGCAGTACTCAAATATATATAATGGAGGCACACTGTGGCTTGCTGAGCAACAGATGGAAAATCAACAATGCTAGCAGATCAAACATGTTTCAGGTATGCAAGATATCTAGTTGCATTGCAAAGATATTCAGAAGAGATAAGGTGCACTGTGTTCCACCATGATAAGATGTATACTGATACGCCCTTTATCGGCAGTTGAAGGTAGATGAGTGGACAGCGCCTTGAGTTTTGGGGATGATAAGCAGGAGGGTGTTTCGGGCAGTTATTTCCATGCGATGTCATGTGCGTGATGTTAAATTTCACAGAGTTTGGGGAGAGCACCCGTCCCACCGCCTTTCACGGTGGCGATGCGCTTGGATAGATAGATGCTATATGCAGGAGTTGGAGGCAAGGCAGATATTTCGCTGTGTGATTTTTGTGCCGGTGTAATGCGTGCACACACGCATACGCACGCACGCACGCACGCACGCACGCACGCACGCACGCACGCACGCACGCACGCACGCACACACACACACGTGTATATATATATATATATATATATATATATATATATATATATATATATATATACATATATATATATGTATTTATATGTGATGCCATATGAGTTGTTAAGTCATATAGATGGATTTCGCCCAACTCCTCCTTCCACAACGAGTGATTTATACAGGCCTTCAAGTGCGCCTGTCGAGAAGAAATCAGCATGCACGAATTAAGTACAGGCTCTCAGCACTTATCATTCAAAGTCATTCCGATTATGTTCCTTATTTATCATATTTTCACGTTCATTTTCAACCGTTGCGGAATCTTCTCAGATATAATTGTCCACTCCGACACGCTGTCATCCAATCAACTGTGGAACACTGCACTGGGGAGACAATGGTATAACAGTATGGCCTCTAAATCAACTTTGGAACACTGCACTGGGGAGACAATGGTATAACAGTATGGCCTCTAAATCAACTTTGGAACACTGCACTGGGGAGACAATGGTATAACAGTATGGCCTCTAAATCAACTGTGGAACACTGCACTGGGGAGACAATGGTATAACAGTATGGCCTCTAAATCAACTTTGGAACACTGCACTGGGGAGACAATGGTATAACAGTATGGCCTCTAAATTTATATACTTTATAAATTAAGGTACTTAGCATCATGAGGGTTTGTCCAGTTCCTGTCTGAGTGGTTGTGTTAGACTTCTCATGTCAACCTCCGTTATTATGGTGTTCTGGAACATAAGACAAGAATAGCACAACGGTATGTACTCTGGGGCGTGTGTTTACTTGGAACCCGAATCAATCTGCACAATAGGTAGATTTGGCCAAGCAGTCGAAACGCATGCGGAACTGCCCGATACTGCGCCGCAATGGCTGGTGGCTGCCACGGTCACTTGTAGATGCAGCAGTCAATACAGCTTCTTTTATAACATGGGTTTAAAGTCATTTATTTATTTATTTATTTGACGATACATGCCCTCCACGTACTGTGGCTGTTATGGACAGTCTGCGTATAACTCACAGATATTTACAAAGAAAGGATAGATTTGTGGTCAATAGTGGGAGCAGATGCGCAACAAACATTCATACACCGACATAATACAATACCCATATCACTATCTGCACTGCACACACCGTGCTTGCAACACGAGCTATAAACGAGTAGTTTATAGAAGTGATAGGAGAGCAATGGCCTAAAAGTGAGTTCATAGTGTACACACATCCATTGTGTAAGTTTTTTTGTGTGTGACTGGTGTTGTTCGCGGAGATAAGTCAGTGTATGTTTATTGAAGTTAGACAGCCTCTATGTTTTTGTTTCAGTAGGAAGTTTGTTATAGTGGAAGACAGACGAGTAGAGAAATCTCCTGCGGCCCGCCCCTCTGTGTATGGCTGGCAGGTACAGGTGGTCGTCTGCACGCGTATGACGGTTTCGCAGGGTAGAGTTTGCAGTGATTTGACCGGCAATGGGCGTTGGCTCAACCGTCAGAATGATTCTGTGGAACAAAGTAAGGCTGTGAAATAGATGCAGATCAGCTGCGGTGAGTGGACCCAACTCGTTACGGACATTCAGAAATATGATCAGATTTCCGTAGACCTGACACGACTCTGTTGGCGAAGTTAATGATCTTGTCTAGTCTGTGGATATTTGCTGCCGACCCGTTCCCGTAAACAGATATGCAGTAGCGGATATTGGATATAACCAGGCTATTGACTATAGTGAAGAGGGTACTGGTGGACAGATGGTGGCGCAGATGGCTCAAGGCCAGGAGGAATCCAGTGCACTTGCGGACCACAACAGCTTCATGGGAATCCCACGACATGTGGCGATCAAATGTCACCCCAAGGTTCCTACACGAATGGCTCTCATCTGTCACGGCGTCCCTGAAGCACACTCATATCGGGGTAATATTGCGAAGATTTTGACGCGATCCGAACGTGAGAAGCTGAGTTTTGGTCGAGCTTACCTTCAAACCGTTATCCAGGAAGTAGTCGTAGAGTTGGTTCAGACATGTCTCCATCTGACTTATAAGATTTGGAAGATCAGATTTGCGACCGGAGATGAAGACCTGGGTGTCGTCTGCGAACTGAGTGACGTGTGCTACCGGGACATGCAAACTGAGGTCGTTCAAAAAGATGCAATAGAGGAGTGGCGGTGACGACGTCACGGACGGGACGGCTGCGTGCCCGTTACGAGCCCGGGTGACCTGGGGACGTGATGGCGGTGAATATTCGAATCATGGCGATGGATAGCAGCAGCCTGCTGATGTCCGTATGCATGATGAAAATTGGTATAGCTGTATATAGACGATGCAGAATACTATTGCTGGAGACACAGGAATTCCGAGCGACACCAAGGCGTTAGTCAGTTCGTTGCTATCTCCGCTGCAGTGTCGGAAAGAAGACTAACCACGGGCAGTAGCGGATGCTTGATGCAAGGGAAGTCACTATAGAGAAAGGCGCTGTCGCTTCTTCACTCACTCAGTTTTTCAGGCGTCCAATCACTGTGCTGTGTAAGTACCGTCAGGAATAACCAGCAGAAATTTCCACTAATGAGTCCAGTCACTTCGCGCACGTGTAGCGTAAAGGTATGCCGGTTTTGGTTCTGTATTTCACTTCTTTTTTCTGGTACACTTTTCACTCTTTCTGGTTCACTTCTCACTCAGAGTTTCACACACCCTATGTACAGAGGCAACAAAGAGGGCGAGGGAAAGGCTGGGCGAGCGACCGAGACGCGTCTGCTCGCGGCGCCGCGCTCAGGCCAACTGTCATCCAGATTCGCTTCGATGAAGATGTCACGCGGGAGTGTGGTACTGTGCTCCTTCCACTCATTCAACTGGGCTGTGCGAGGAAAACATATGTGCTAGTAGTAAAGAGGGATTACTATGATGTATTTTTTGCATTCTTGAGGGAATGTAGGTGAAATACGTGATTTTGTTAAACATAGGTTAACTGATACTACTTTAATTCATGACAAAAATGTATGACACATTTTGCTGTCACTTACCCTTGTCTTTTCTTCCGGAAAAGTGGTCTCGGGGTCTGAGAATCAATCATGAGTCAGGTGATGACAGTGCATTTTCTTCAGGGAGCTGATTGATCACGAATCGTGGTGCTCTGTGCGGTCCGGTACCACTGTAAATTTTCGTCCCATTTCAGATGATCCATGTGGTTGCTGACACTGTCCAATTTCAGCCGGGCTTAAGGCTGTTCCGGGCATCCAGTCGGTTGCCATGACGACCAACGGCGTTGTTCTGGCACGCCGTCTGGTGGCGCTGCAGTCGGCCGGGCTTGATGCACTCAACATCAGTCTGGACACGCTGGTGCCGGCCAAGTTCGAAATGGTGACCCGGCGCCGCGGCTGGCATAAGGTGTGGCACGGCATCCAGGCGGCACTGACCGCCGGCTACGACCCGGTCAAGGTCAGTGGCAGCAGGCACCACAATTGTGCTCGTAACGACGGTGCGTTGGTGTTGACAACTTTTTTTTTGTTCAGTGTCCGAGTTGTTGGGCCGGAGAGATGTAGATTTATCAGGAGAGAAGTGTTAGTTTCTTATAGAACGATGTGAGAGAAATCCGCGCCTCTTCGTACTTCTTTTCGTCGTCTGGATCTGATTGTCTCTTGCCGGGCAAAGAATCAAAGCCAGAAGGCAGTTAACGCTCAGGTATCTTCACTTGGAGCATGGCACGGAGGGGTCCAAGCTATTGCTGACCGGGACAAAGTCCGTGATCGCAAGTGGTGGCCAGACGTTGCTCTACATTACTGCAAGAGCGTGTGATAGGCAGATGTGATCCGATCAAGGTCAAAGGGAATCACGGATCAGATACGACAAGCTGTGGTCATAGTGAGGTGGTGGTAGGGGCAGCTGTGGATAAGGCTAAACTGCTGAGCTAGCTGGTTGGTCCTTCACTGACCAGAGACATGTCAACTTGCCCACTACATGCTTTGCCGTCGTCTGGTGAGTGGTCACCACGGTGTATTTGTGTGGGCCTGCGAGCATTGGGAAGCGGTGCCGGACAATATGTGACGGGGCTAGCCGGACTATGGATGAAAATGGCCTGTCAATTGCATGGTCGAATACCTACCTTCTCGCCATATCACACTCTGGGCGCTAAATGACCTACCATGGTCGATGTGCCCTAAAACCCAAATCACTCGCTCACTCGCCATATCACACAGGCAAGTGTGGCAAATACGTCCTTTTCACAGCTGATAACTCGAACTGTCTTTGTTGGATGCGGCGTCCAGCGGTCTTATGCTGGTTAAACATGGATATTAATTTTAATATGAAAATGGTATGTTGATGATAGCCAAGTATTGATCGAGCCAATCTGCTACCGCTCGCGCTCAGTGACCCGGGTGACCTTGGTGTGACCCGCAATGACGACGGAACACTGACCGCGGCGAACTCGGCGCCATCAGCTGAACTGCGTGGTGATGCGCGGCGTCAACGATGAAGAAGTGGAAGACTTCGTGGCGCTGACCGAGTCCTACCGACTGGATGTGCGCTTCATCGAGTACATGCCGTTCGACGGCAACCGCTGGAGCGACCGCAAGATGGTGCCGTACCGCGAAATACTGGACAAACTGCGCCTCCGCTGGCCGGAGCTGACTAGGATCGACGACCGGCCTAACGACACGTCAAAGGTGGGCGACCGATGGGCCCAATGGCAGGTCAAAGGTGGGCGGCCGATGGACCCAATGGCAGGTCAAAGGTGGGCGGCCGATGGGCCCAATGGCAGGGCAAAGGTGGCCGATGGGCCCAATGGCAGGTCAAAGGTGGGCGGCCGATGGGCCCAATGGCAGGTCAAAGGTGGGCGGCCGATGGGCCCAATGGCAGGTCAAAGGTGGGCGGCCGATGGGCCCAATGGCAGGTCAAAGGTGGGCGGCCGATGGGCCCAATGGCAGGTCAAAGGTGGGCGGCCGATGGGCCCAATGGCAGGTCAAAGGTGGTCGGCCGATGGGCCCAATGGCAGGTCAAAGGTGGGCGGCAGATGGGCCCAATGGCAGGTCAAAGGTGGGCGGCCGATGGGCCCAATGGCAGGTCAAAGGTGGGCGGCCGATGGCTGCAACGACAGGGCAAAGGTGGCCGATGGTTCCAGCGACATGTCAAAGGTGGAGATGGATGCACCGACACCGAATGGGTCTAGCGACTCGTCAAAGGTGGGGGATGGATCCACCGACACCGAATGGGTCTAGCGACTCATCAAAGGTGGAGATGGATGCACCGACACCGAATGGGTCTAGCGACTCGTCAAAGGTGGAGATGGATCCACCGACACCGAATGGGTCTAGCGACTCATCAAAGGTGGAGATGGATCCACCGACACCGAATGGGTCTAGCGACTCATCAAAGGTGGGGGATGGATGCACCGACACCGAATGGGTCTAGCGACTCATCAAAGGTGGGGGATGGATCCACCGACACCGAATGGGTCTAGCGACTCATCAAAGGTGGAGATGGATCCACCGACACCGAATGGGTCTAGCGACTCATCAAAGGTGGGGGATGGATGCACCGACACCGAATGGGTCTAGCGACTCATCAAAGGTGGAGATGGATCCACCGACACCGAATGGGTCTAGCGACTCGTCAAAGGTGGGGGATGGATCCACCGACACCGAATGGGTCTAGCGACTCATCAAAGGTGGAGATGGATCCACCGACACCGAATGGGTCTAGCGACTCGTCAAAGGTGGGGATGGATCCACCGACACCGAATGGGTCTAGCGACTCATCAAAGGTGGGGGATGGATCCAACGACAACGAATGGGTCTAGCGACTCATCAAAGGTGGGGGATGGATCCACCGACACCGAATGGGTCAGCGACTCATCAAAGGTGGGGGATGGATCCACCGACACCGAATGGGTCTAGCGACTCATCAAAGGTGGGGGATGGATCCAACGACAACGAATGGGTCTAGCGACTCATCAAAGGTGGGGGATGGATCCAACGACAACGAATGGGTCTAGCGACTCATCAAAGGTGGGGATGGGTTCAGCGACACATCAAAGGTGGGAATGGGCCCAGCAACACGTCAGAGCTGGTAATGGGTCCAGCGACAAATCGAAGGTGGTGATGGGTCCAATGACACATCAAAGGTGGAGATGTGTCTAGGATACATCAAAAGTATGATATAAATCGAGTCGTGCGTCATAAGTAGATGAGTCCGGCGGCCGTGAAAGGTGGAATGGATCCAGTGTGTGTTTGGTTTTTGCTTTTCAGGCTTGGGCACAGTGTACATTTTGTCATGTTATTGGAGTGTACCATTTTTGTGCTACCGGAAATATGGCCCTGTCATATCACTCCATGATTTAAATTTAATAACTTGTACCGTCTTCTTGGATATGGACATGATACATATGTAGCGCCTAGGTGCGTGGGTAGGCGTAGGATCTGGGAAAGCCACCAGGGAGAAAAGGTACCATGGTAATGGCAGGTAATGGAGGAGAGGTACCGTTGTAACGGTCAGGTAATGGAAGAGGTACCGTGGTAGTGGTCAGGTAATGGAGGAAAGGTAATGCTGGCTACCAAGGGCATCCTTATCGTTACTGGCTGTACCCTGGCCAGCTTATTTTGATACTTCCAACAAGGCTGGATATTTATCACCAAGCCAGGGCCCAGGGCTTTATTTTGGAGGTCATATTTTCAGATTGAACAATGGAAAATGACAACATTAGCAGGGTGCCAAATTAGGGGATCCGGACCCTCCAATCCCCCGACCCACCCTTGATCTCCAGCCATGCCTTCCAAATTTGAATGAGAGTTGGAAGGTATCTGGGCATGTGTAGTGGGAAGTTGGGTTACATGGATTCGCATCTTCGGTCGTACTTGTTGCAAGGTCAGGATCAGGTTGGGAAGAAACCAGCCAGGCAACGTCCACATGTACATATACTTCCACGGGACGGGTGGACGGGTCCAGCCAGGCAACCACAGCTTGTTAGGAAAGATACAAAGTGGAGCACAAGAAACGTACTGGTCCGCTAATATTGTTGTTAATACATTGGGGTACCATACTGTATGTCAAATACCAACTTATACATGGTACAAATGACTTCTATTGTTTGCAAAGCAAAATATGTTGATGGCCACAGCTTCCCTTTGACTAAATCCCTGATCAGAGCCTGAAGGTTTCCCCCAAAAAATCGGTTGCCATGTCCATGTCTTGCGTAACAATGCGTATGAAAACGGCAATAGTTCAAGGGACTCTCTCAGTTGTGGACATTTAATGAATAGCCATTCGGACTGGTATTGCATACTGGAAAGAGTTTTTGATGGCCGTAGGATGTTCATTTGTGGTTTCAAACATCAATAACTCATGTCTCTTGATCTTATTTATCGTTAGTCCACGTAATATGCACACTGGAACACAATGATTGAGCACTAGAACGGACTGCGGATCCAGTCGTACAGAGTGGTCTGCTGACGGAAGGTTATGCGATAACCAGCACAGCAGAGACAAACGACAACAAGACCGTAGCTGTTGCTCTCGTGGTCGGAACAGCTCGCAAGCCGATTGGCCGACACTGACGATGATGACAAACGACACCAGTACCGAGAAAGCGAACTGAGGTACCCCGACAAGAATCCACCGCCATCCGGGATAACTGCGGTAAATCAATTGCGAAGCTACGGGACCGAGTTGGCAAAACAATAAGCATACCTTTCGAAAGAGCATAACTTCCTCTATAGTTAACGTGTTCAGCTGAAATGCGGCTACGCAAACGCTACACCACCTGCCACAGGCGTACCGGGTGCGCGGCTGGGCAGGTCAGGTGGGCTTCATCACGTCCATGTCGGAGCATTTCTGCGGCACCTGCAATCGGCTCAGACTCACGGCCGACGGCAACCTCAAGGCCTGCCTCTTCGGCAGCAGCGAAGTGTCGCTCAGGTCAGTGACAGACTCACCGCCGACGGCAGCCTCAAGGCCTGCCTCTTCGGCAGCAGCGAAGTGTCGCTCAGGTCAGTGACAGACTCACCGCCGACGGCAGCCTCAAGGCTTCGAATGTCGCTCAGTCAGTGAAGACTCACCGCACGGCAAGGCCTGCCTCTTCGGAGCAGCGAAGTGTCGCTCAGGTCAGTGACAGACTCACCGCCGACGGCAGCCTCAAGGCCTGCCTCTTCGGCAGCAGCGAGGTGTCGCTCAGGTCAGTGACAGACTCACCGCCGACAGGCCTGCCTCTTCGGCAGCAGCGAGGTGTCGCTCAGGTCAGTGACAGACTCACCGCCGACGGAGGCCTGCCTCTTCGGCAGCGAGGTGTCGCTCAGGTCAGTGACAGACTCACCGCCGACGGCAGCCTCAAGGCCTGCCTCTTCGGCAGCAGCGAGGTGTCGCTCAGGTCAGTGACAGACTCACCGCCGACGGCAGCCTCAAGGCCTGCCTCTTCGGCAGCAGCGAGGTGTCGCTCAGGTCAGTGACAGACTCACTGCCGACGGCAGCTCAAGGCTCTTTTTGCAGCAGCGAGGTGTCGCTCAGGTCAGTGACAGACTCACTGCCGACGGCAGCCTCAAGGCCTGCCTCTTCGGCAGCAGCGAGGTGTCGCTCAGGTCAGTGACAGACTCACCGCCGACGGCAGCCTCAAGGCCTGCCTCTTCGGCAGCAGCGAGGTGTCGCTCAGGTCAGTGACAGACTCACCGCCGACGGCACCTCAAGGCCTGCCTCTTCGGCAGCAGCGAGGTGTCGCTCAGGTCAGTGACAGACTCACCGCCGACGGCAGCCTCAAGGCCTGCCTCTTCGGCAGCAGCGAGGTGTCGCTCAGGTCAGTGACAGACTCACCGCCGACGGCAGCCTCAAGGCCTGCCTCTTCGGCAGCAGCGAGGTGTCGCTCAGGTCAGTGACAGACTCACTGCCGACGGCAGCCTCTTTATAGGGATTCTCGGTTGGTACGGAAGTACCTTAGCGTGACCTATATTGATCCTAGACGGGATCAGAGATACGGCGATTTATTATTCGCAAGTGATATTTTGGGGAAGCCAGCCAGCTGTGCGTCCTGGTGTAGACGGGTCGGGACCATTTGGGGAATTGAATCGGAACAACGGGGAAATGCATAGCCATAGTTGCACTTCTACACACCGCTAATGATTATGTCTAAGATGTTGCGTCCAAGGATGCTATATTATATCGTAATTGTGAACATTTTCGTAAAATAGATGGATCAGTATTGCCAATTTCACTACCGATTAACATTGTCTTGCTTCAATTCACCGATAGCCATCAAGCCAGTACACCCGTGTATTGGGACGGGCCCTTGGGTCTCTTATTAAGTCTAAGCTCTTTATAACTTTATATAGGGTGTACCTAGCAGTGGATTCAGCACCTTCCTTTGGGATGTGATACTGATGAGATTGGCTATGGTAGCACAATGGGTATGATTGGTGGAGTTTGTAATTGTTGAGTGTGTTATGCAATATCAGGTGAATGGTGCTAGATAGGCTGGGGGATATATAGCTCCCTAGGAACTTGAGATAATGGATTGATTGGGGTGACAGTATATACTTTTCTAATATTTGTTCTATATAGGCTTAACCCAGATGGGCCCCTGTGGCTCTTATTACGCCTTAACACTTTATGACTTTATGGGACGTCCCTGGTTGTGCCTCTGAGACATGGGGAAGCCAAATCGTGAGTCGTGAATGTTTTGTGAGCTGATGAAGCTTGCAAGCGCCTCGTTTTAGAGCTTGTCTCCGTATTGATCGTGACATTTGGACGGTGGTTTACGATGTCTCCTGTGTATTCAGTGTTCCTTTGAGTTGGATTGCCTGCGGTTGCGTGGTACTGGGGGGGGACCGCGCCAGTCCGTGCACACCGCTGCGGTGTCGGCCGAGTGCTGTTGACACTGCTGATACTGGAGGAGGAGAGAGGGAGGGGGAGCCGATCGCACTAGTCAATCCACACCGCTGCGGCGTCGGCTGAGTGCTGCTGACTGCTGACACTGGGGGGGAGCAGACCGCACCAGTCCGCCCATACCGCTGCGGTGTTGGCCAATTGCTGCTGACACTGCTGGGAGGTGAAGGCAATGCTCAGGGTTGGATTTGTGCTTTGTAATCCTTGATATGGAGAGGAAAACTGTGTGGCAGTCAGTCTAACATGGAGGACATTTGTATTCCAACCTCTGACACCGGAATCTTGCACTCTTTCCAGAACAAAATGGGCGCTACATGACCAATGAAGTCGATGCCCCTTAAATCCCTAATAACTAACTTTGGCCAGAAAAGTCCATTGTGAAAGGGCACCGTTCAACCTCAGAATTCGAAAAATGAGTGGATAATTTACTAGAGAAGATAATGTTCTTCAAGCCAAAAGTCCAGGGAGAGCCTGTTTTTCCAACACTGGCAAATATGCGATCTAATGCACCCGTGTACAGCACCAGCAACAGTTAACCAGAGTCAAGTCAAGTCCAGTCTGGCGTAGTCGCACCAGCCGCCGTGGGGTCACATTCTGTCGGGACCTGGAGAGGAAAAAATAGAGGAAGAAAATGAGCACGATATTCAGAGATACGGCAAAAAATGTCACTGCATAACTAGATGCGCTTCGGACAGACTTACATCAGTGTTCCATGATCCATCACTGCACTCATGTGAACGAACACTACCAAGCTGTCAGGCAATTGTCCTATGTCTCGCTTCGGGTGCTTTCGTGATGTCACGCAATGATGCAGTTTCAATTCCAACGCAGCAAGCAGTAATTGAGCAAATGAGGCGACCGAAGCGACTGTACTAAAAGGGCTACCCTTACCATCGTACCAAAAATTAATGTAGTGAAATTCCTAAATGTGCGTGGAAACCAGCACTCGCAGAAACCTGCTTTGACCTTCGAACGGTGTTGACTTCCTAAATTGTTTCTATGAAACTTCGAAACATTCAACTGTAGTCAGAGTTACGGTTTTCACTCTGTTTAATACAACGAAGAATGGCTCTTACATGCTCCTGGGCTTTAGACATTGCGTGTAAAGAAAATATACGACCTTCAATATACCAGGAGGTGCTGAGTTGATATCAAAAGTAAAGATAAAGGTTATGTTTTATTACTCAACGTTTCGTCCAGGGGCCATCGTCAGGAGACGGCCTCTCCTGATGATGGCCCCTGGCCGAAACGTTGAGTAATAAAATATAACCTTTACCGTTACTGTTGATATCAACTCAGTACCTCCTGGTATATTGAAGGTCGTATATTTTCTTTACACGTAAGGTTTCACTCTAGCTGATTTCTAGCATCTATGCTATCACAATGGTGCCAACAGATGAATCACTGATACCATAATCATGTTTTGCATATTACAAACTTGTTTCCGCGTCGTCACGTGTTTCGACACGTTCGCCTGCTACTCTGTACTCTGCGAACAATGAACTTCAGGACACTGCGAGAAATTGGCGTGGAAATAAGCATGCGCGTTGTCAAGGGCGAGGGAGGAACTGTGGTATGTGTCCCCGAAACTTGGTGCACTTTGGCATTACGCCTATCGCGAAGCATGAAAAGCACTCGCAACTTTCTCGTTTCACCCTATCCGAAACCTTCTGCGATGGCAGTGGGATTACAGAATGCTGTTTCCTTTTGTTCTCCTTTTTTTAAGCTGCGTAAGCGCAAAGTTAACCAAATTATGCTGTGCTACGCGAATATATTTATCGATATCCTTGTACCATTTCATTGCTTTCATGGGTATGCTAAAGTCATGATCGAAGTGGTTAATTTAATTGCTACTGCTTAAGTGGTCTGGTGGATAGCTAGATTTTCGAGCATTTGGCATCTAGATTCAGCCGGTTAGGACGGTTTACAGCGGAATAATTGCACGATGTGATGTCCGCTGGTATGGATGACTCATTGCCTATTAAGGCACTTTTTTCGGAAGCAATGGCATCGTTCCGTATGATTAATACTCAATCGATTTCTACATTTCTTATCTTGTTGACACAACGAACCACACGGCTCCAGCCTTTATTTCCTCAATAATTAGTGTATGTGCAAAGGAGACATGTGAATGCCAACGTGTCAACAAACGTTCGTGACAAGTCAAATGGCCTAAGCAGTTACGTGGTATTCACTATGACCTCATGCCCCATCTGTCGACCGGCATTAGACGCCGTCACGTGACTGTTGCCGGTTGCCATGGTTACAGGGACGCCATGCGCAGCGGTATGTCGAATGACGAGCTCATGCAGCTGATAGGGACAGCCGTCGGCAACAAAAAGAAACAGCACGCCGGTAAGTGTTCCTGGCCGGCCGGAGCCGTCCCAGGCTATCGAACGCCACCTGACAACACCTGGCCCACCTGACACTGTCTGACGACCTGGCCCACCTGCATTGCCTGACGCACCTGGCCCACCTGACACTGTCTGACAATGCCTGGCCCACCTGACGTCTGACAACACCTGGCCACCTGACACTGTCTGACAACCGTCGGTGGGGTTCCGGCGGGCGTCCTGGCCATCGAACATCTGACAACACCTGGCCCACCTGACACTGTCTGACGGCACTCCAGTGGTAGCCCTGTATGGTGTGGCGGAGAGAGGGAGCAAGCCAGTGATACCTGTCAGCATGGGCTGTTTTTAATGCAATTTGTTCCGACGTTTTAATGGGGCGGCTGCTTGGTTTTACGCATTGTCATACCTTTTTGTTTTTCTGTTAATTTGTTAGGCTTCACGCTCTTGTTATATGGCCTTTCATGGCAGGCAAGCTCAGGCTCCCGTAGCCCATGCCCGTCTCCAGCCGCTGACGCTTGTTTTGCCGCCAGGCATGTTTGAATTGGCTCAGATGAAGAACCGGCCCATGATCCTCATTGGTGGGTGACTCGGTTGAGTGCCGGCCTGGTTGTAAGTAGTCGGGCCTCGTATCTGGACCGCTTGTCTCGGCCTCCATGCCGGACTGCTTCCCTCCGTGTCCATGGCTGCTTCCATGGGGCTCCGTGCTATACAGCTTCCGTCCGCGTCCGTGGCTGCTTTCCTCTGACTCCGTTCTGGATTGCTTCCCTTCTCCGTGGCTGTTTCCCGCCGCTTCGCTGGCTGCTTCCCCAGCCGCCACGACTTCCTCCCTCAGGATGCCGCCGACGCTCTGGTATTTGCAAACCTGCATGGTGGCTGCGTGGTGTCGGGTGCCGAGCGCGGCTCTGCCTGCGTTGGTTCTGTCGTGACGGAGCTGTCACGGCAAGCACCGGAACTGTCCAGTGGTGCACTGCTGGAGTACACACCGGCCAACGTGGCCCATCGCATGTGTTGTGAGCCAGGGTATCAGGGCGTCTGGCATGTGTTGTCCTGTTCGACTACACCCGTGCTCTGCTCTAGCACACCCCGGGACGCCTGCCATGTGTCGTCACGTTCGAGCACACCTCGTGCTCTGGTCTAGCACACCCCGGGACGCCTGCCATGTGTTGTCCCGTCCGACTACACCCCGCTCCACCCCCCTGCCATGTGTTGTCACGTTCGACCACCCCTCTTTTTTTTTTCCACATACCCCCCCCCCCCCCCTTCTTTTTTTTCCCCTCTCTCTACCCCCCCTTTTTTTTTTTTATTCCACCCCTTCTCCCCTTTTTTTTTTTGTCTTCTAGTCTAGCACGCACCAGAGCCCGTGCCTGTGCGATCGTTGTCACAGAGTCGCTTCTGGCTGGTCGCCATCTGTTTCGTGGTGGTCCTCGGTGGTATTCTCTGTCCCGAGAAGGGTTTGGGTTCGGGGCCCCGGTCGTGCCTCAGCTGCCAACTGGGTGGCTTTGATTCACACCGGCCAACGTGTTGGCGTTCCGGGCGGTGAGCAGTCGTTGAGTGTCAAATGCTCTGACGTATTGACGCCCGCGTGATGTGTGCTTGCGGTTGTGTCGATCAGCTGGTTGTTTGCGATCGGCTAGTCGAATGGGCTCGCATAAGCACGTCTGTTCAGAGATGGCTTCGGCCACGCAATTCGGGCCAAGCAGCACATTTTCTGAGTACGTTGATGGTTGTACTGTGAGTCGCCGATGCCATTGGTCGCTCGGTGCTCTGGTGACATCTGATGTGGCCGGACAGGGGTGGCATGCGGCTCGACAGGGACGGTATGCGGCCAGACAGGGACGGCATGCGGCCCGACAGGGATGGCATGTGGCCAGACAGGGACGGTATGAGGCCCGACAGGGACGGTATGCGGCCCGACGGGGACGGTATGAGGCCCGACAGGGACGGTATGCGGCCCGACAGGGACGGTATGCGGCCCGACGGGGACGGTGTGAGGTCCCACAGGGACGGTATGCGGCCCGACAGGGACGGTGTGCGGCCCGACAGGGACGGTATGCGGCCCGACAGGGACGGTATGCGGCCCGACAGGGACGGTATGCGGCCCGACAGGGACGGTATGCGGCCCGACAGGGACGGTATGCGGCTCGACAGGGACGGTATGCGGCCAGACAGGGACGGCATGCGGCCCGACAGGGACGGTGTGCGGTCCGACAGGGACAGTGTGCGGCCCGACAGGGAGGTGTACGGCCCGACAGGGCCGGTATGCGGTCCGACATGGACGGTATGCGGTCCAACAGGGACGGTATGCGGCCCGACAGGGACGGTGTGCGGCCCGACAGGGACGGTATGCGGCCCGACAGGGACGGTCTCCGCCAACAGGTGGCGTGACCAGTGGATAGGCCTCGCTATTGCGTGCGTTGCAGCTTTCCAGTCTCACCTGGACGGACATTGTAGCCCGACACAGATGCGTACCTCGTTGGCTAGGGAATTACACGCATCTGTAACTTGGCATATATGAAAGATAGCAATTCGATGATTTGATTGCAATGATTCGAGCGTAGCCAATTGTGAATATGGTAGTGATATTTACAATTGTTGATATTTTCACGTTCGGACTGCAGAAGGTACTTTGATATGGTCGGAATCAAATGGAGCGAATGTGCCTTCGCCAGTTCCGCTTCTCGGCGACAGCAATATCAACGTAGGCGTCCACGTCCATCACTGCTGGTGTTCGCATAGATGAACGGCGGCACGGCACTTTGGATACGGAGCCATCTGTGTGCAAAGTTCCGCATGTTCCAACCCTGCACGAGCGACAATTGGGATATGCAGGCACTATGGCGGTGTCAGATACATTTGGCAGTCACTCGGTGAGGTGTAACTGCAGCAGTATCGGAGATTGCTCTACAAGGCACAGCTGTATATCGTGGGTTCTGAGAGGTGTAACTGCAGCAGTATCGGGGGCTTCTCTGTAAGGTACAGCTGCATATCGTGGATCCTCTTTGAGGTGTAGCTATATATCGGAGATCCTCTGAGGTATAGCTACATATCGGGGATCCTCTGTGAGGTGTAGCTACACATCGGGGCTCCTCTGAGGTGTAGCTACATATCGGTTATCCCCTCTGAGGTGTAGCTACATATCGGGGATCCTCTGTGAGGTGTAGCTAATCATGGATCCTCTGAGGTGTAACTACATATCGGTTGGTTGGTTGGTTATTGGTTTTACGACACGTCGACCGTTGAGTCATGTAGCGTCGCCAATCTCTCACGCCGATTGGTCGCGGGCGAAGAGTAGCGACAGGTGAGACTCGAACCCACAACCTTTCGATTGTGAGACGAGCATCGTACCCCTAGACCACTCGTCCCCCTACATATCGGTTATCCCCTCTGAGGTGTAGCTACATATCGGTTATCCCCTCTGAGGTGTAGCTACATATCGGTGATACCCTATAAGGTGTAGCTACATATCCTGGATCCCCTGTGAAGTACGGCAGACATGTCAGGGTACTGATGTGATATGTGGTGTCGGGGATCCTCTGTGTAGTACCGTTGACATGTGAGGGTGCTGATGTTATATGATGCGGTGCCCTGCAGAATGGTGCTGGCTTTCTACTCCCTGCTTCTGTCTTGGCTTGCTTTGTGCACGTGTGCCATGCCCTGATTGACTTAATGCACAGCTGGCCTTGCGGTGCGGTGTAACTGACCTGACGCCGTTGCGCAACTGACATGACGGTGCTGATGTTGCACTACCATCCCTGGCGCCGCTGTTACTCTCTGGTGTATTAATTTCGATTCTCATAGCTGTATATCCGGTAGCAGCGTTTGTGCGGACAAGTTAAGGAACACTTGCATAATATTCGTTATGATGATCAGCGGATGCTCACTTATGCTAGCCACTCCATGGATACTTGAAGTAATCAACGGAAATACGATGTGGACAGTTCAAGTAGTGGCAGTAGGAGCCGATACCCGGTTGAGACGCATTTGGGCGTTTGCTGGCGGTGGAATGTGTCAGAGGTGACTGTGACGCCAGAATGAAGATCGTGAAGCCTGCCGCTGCACCGGGCTCGCCGGTTCCCAGCTGACCGTTCGACAGAGAGCCGGTTGTGATGCCCGTCCGCTGCCTCTCAGAGTCGCCCGGCCGCCGCCGCCGGCGTCAGCAGCGCTCTGCTCTCGGAGGAGCGCTGCTGTCGCCCGCCGCCGTCCGCCAGCTGACCGTCCGCCAGCTGAGCGATGACGTCACGAGCCGCCCACCACCGCCGCCGCCGCCGCCGTCGTGCGATGACACCGAGCAGTCGCCGCCGCCGCATAGGAAGGCCGCGAGTCGCGACCAGTACTGGGACCAGTACGTCAGCTACTACGGCGGCCGGACCGTCGAGCGGGCCGGTACGCCGTCCGTGCCGGACGAGCGCGTCTGCCCGCCGTCCGGCCGCGGCGACCCGGCACCGTCCGACTGGGAGGCGCCGGCGGCCGACCTACTGCAGCGCGGCCAGCCGCCGCCGACGCCGCCGGCCCGACTGACGCACACGGACGCGGCCGGCCGCGCCGCCATGGTGGACGTGACCGGGAAACCGGCGACGCGGCGCGCGGCGGCCGCCTCGGGCGTGGTGTGGCTGGGTGCCGCCGCCTTCCGGCTGGTGCGCGACAACGCGCTGGCCAAGGGCGACGTGCTGGCCGTGGCGCAGGTGGCCGGCATCCAGGCGGCCAAGCGCACGGCCGACCTGGTGCCGCTGTGCCACCCGCTGCCGCTGGCCGGCGTCGACGTTCGCCTGCGACTGGACGAGCGGCGGCACGCCGTGCTGGTGCGCGCCGAGGTGCGCTGCTGCGGCCCCACCGGCGTCGAGATGGAGGCGCTGACGGCCGTCATGGGCGCCGCACTCACCATCTACGACATGTGCAAGGCGTGCGACAGGGCGATACAGATCGGCAGCGTGCGGCTGGAGGCCAAGTCGGGCGGCCGCAGCGGCGACTACCGCAGGCCGCCGGACTCCGCGGACGAGGACGGCGACGCGGCAGATCGGTAGTGATGGTGGCTAGCTGGGCGTCCGGGTGGCAGATCGGTGGAGGGACCAGGGTGCAGGGCAAATTGGCACACTGTGTGCATGTAGTTGGCCACTTACGCCTACACCCAGTTGGGATGGATGGACGGTCGAATATTAATGCAATCTGGCAAAAGTTTCCACGGTCTTCTATCTGTGGGAATTCACACCTGTGCTCATGGCTATGATGTCTTAAGTTAGATTCTGACAAACTGATGCCAAAGCTTCTATGAGCACAACATTATGTGCTGCTGTTCGATATGTTCCGCGTTGAAGTAACTGAGTAGTGGGATATATGGCAACTATCGAGTAAATGGTGATTGTTGGTCCGAACGGGGATCATGCGGGTAAACTGCGCTCGAAGCCGGTACAGTGAGCTGTTGGGAGTGTGATTCGTGTTGCCCAGATGGGAGACAGTATGTGTGGACAAGTTGGAGAAGGGCCACTTGGTATAAAAAGTCAAGAAGAAGAAGAAGAGTACATCACGCGAGCGTTGTGAATCATGTGGATCTAATGTCAATCGAGGGTGTTGGGTAAAGTATGCACTGGCCGATGTCTTTGTTGTTATACAGTGTGTTAAATTGACGTTGAGTATGCCCGTGGGGGGTGATGTTTCGTATGTCCTCCAAACACATTTCGAAACTAGTCCGAAAGAATACTCCGAGTTCCACACCGTCCCATGCACCTATTGTATGACCGGTATTCAGTTTGGTGTGGTGATGGACATGCATTTAATTAATTCATCCGTCCTGATGGCGACAGTGCTTCTAATCTGGCCTGCAAAAACGGCTTCATCCGTATTTTAGCGTGCCTGGAGAGACCGCCTCGTCTATGCGTAATCAGCAGGTTCCGTGCCTCTGGCCTGAAGCGACTGGTCACTCTGCTTGTGGTTCTGCGCCATCATGTCTGGCGTTGGTGTTTGTCAGATATGGGGTCATGAATCATCGAGATGCTGTCCTGAGTCATCGTGCTGGACGAACGTGTCGGGTGTTATGACCGTGTTCACGTGAATGCTCTAGGCGCGAGTTTTATTCAGGTAGTATTTCGTTGCCTGACTGTCAGTCTTTGGTTGGTTTCCAGTGCTTTCACTCCAGGCCTGCTGAAACTTTTGTTATTCTCACATATGTGGGATGGGAAATATTCCGATGTATCCACATTGCAAATAGTGAAAGCTTGTCAGCAGCTCTAAAACTATTAATTTGTGTTGAGGTATGCCAAGCGTACTGAACCGACAGCTCCTTAGCTAGCTGGTCTCCGAATACGTTGTAACCGTTTTGTTTGTCATAGAAGATCGGGGTCGACGCAGCCTAAAACCCTAATAGCTAACTAAATTAGCCATAGAAGGGCGTTGTCTTTGTGGTGGGCTGGGCACTTTTGGTCATAAGGTCTTGGGCTTGAAACTCGTCAAATGTTGTATGCACGGCTCTGGCCGTCTAATCAGCGTGATATATTTGCATGACCAGATATCTTGCTTTGCGCTTGGGTCTCGATACTGCCATATCTCCATTTCTGTTGTCCCTCATTTTGATCGTGACGAAGCCCTGTCCGTGTTATACGACCTTCGTGCACGAAAACTGCGCACACAATTCGTTACTGACCCACCATTTACCTGGTCAGCTGTCTGCAGATGGGTGCAGCTTCAGTACGAGGGCAGGCACGGACAGGTTGATGTGGGTGTGGATATGTCCGGCGAATAGTGGCGCACCTATCAGCAAATTAGGCGTGCGCGTCAAATTGTGCTGGCTCCACCATTCGGGTGATCCCGCCGTCAGTGCACAGATGATGCATCGTTCGTGACAAGGAGAAATGCTGATTAGATGTGATCAGCTGACCATTGGCTTCCCTCTTTCGATCGGCGGTCAGACCATGCGATTGTATTGTAGAGTTGCCTTACGTCCAGCACCTGGTGCTCTCGAGTGCAGTGGTAACAAGGAAATCGTAGTTTTACAAACGTGCTATTCTGGTATGCGTATGAATTGTGAGTTTGTCCTGGAACGATTGCTTTATACACCCGAGAGGTTTAATGACATAAAATATACTACGATTAGCTCGTGCTGTTTCACGGTGTGACCGGGTTGGTGTGACGCTGTCATTGGATGAGAAACGCCGCCGGAATCAATGAACGGCATTTATCTGTCATGCGCATTCGAAGTCGGTTGCCTGAAGCCGGAGACTCAACCGTTTTATATCTCTGTTGCCAATTGCCACCACCGGATACATCCCCATCTCCCTTTCGTCAATGTACTTCAAGAGCATGAAAACAGTCCCAAAGTTGGAGAAAGAGCCATTTTGAAAGGTTCTTAAGAACCCATAGGCTCTATGTTAAATTCGTTCAAAGTTGGGGTTGGAAGCTGCGCACTTTCTCCCTCAGTTCTTATGTCCATGATATGACGATTATACACTCACACACACAAACATATATGCGTGTATATATGTATATATATATATATATAACATGAATAATGTTTTTCGCCCAAAGCGTAGTTATAGGTGAAACCTGGTGGCCAATAGAGCTATGTAGATCATGAGATATCCATTAGAACTATATTGTTCGAACTCAACGTTTCGTTACATTTCGTAACATCTTCAGGAGCAAAACAGTAAAACAATGGCGATACAAACACATTTTTTTTCACAATTTACGCATTATTCATACAGTGACTGAAGCACACGGATGCAAGACGAAGCACGATCCGTTTCATTTATCAATTCCTTCCGCCAGCTAAAACCTACTGTACGGTTTTTAGCGGAAAGGATGATGCCATAGTATTTAGGCTGGGGCGCTGTTTATGTATGTACAAAGACTCCATACTACGGAGGTCGAAGATCGAATTACACCGGGACAAGACTGAACAGTCGTCAATGTAGAAGTGTGTATCGCACACAAAAGACTGGTGACGGGTTGGGGTTGCAGAGGACACGCTGAGTGCGGTCTGATCTCTCTAAATGCTGTTGTACCCGACAGTATAGACTACGCAGGGTAGACCCCACGTACGATGCCTCACACGGGGCACAGCTGAGGCGATATGTAGCATTGTTAGATATAATTATACCGTTCGGCCCTCATCGTTAGAAAAGTAGTTATATAACGTCGCGTGTCGCGTAAATCATACCGCCACTGCTGACGGCCGGCCGGATGCGCTTATTGCCGTGTTGTGGGTTACGACCGATACCTGAGCCATCGGCCGTGGACCGCGGCGGATGCTGTTATCAATGTTATTGGTTATGTTGGCTACCTGAGGCGATCGGAGCCATACAACGACGACTCTGCTTCCGGACTAGATAGGTTAAGAATGCCACTGTCAACTGCCGGCAAGAAGCGCTTATCTTTGTGTTATGGGTTGTGCCGGTACCTGAGCCGACTGCCGCTGACCAAACGGCGCCCCTGTATCCGGATCAGATAAGGCTGACATTCCGGTCTACGCCCCCGTCTGGACCTATGGCGATCGCCGTGGGTGGAGCCGCCAGACCGGGAGCAGGTAGTGGCCGACCATTAGATATAGTCGAGAGCGACGGTCGAGAAGAAGGGTTAGAAGAGATTGAGCTCTCGCACGCCGGACCGCTGTCCGCGGTGCTAACCTTCGCGTCTAAATTGACTGTTAGTACTTGTAAACTTTCGGCTATGCGGTTGCCTGGTATTCGTACGTATGCGCGAGCTGTTCGAGTAATCAAGCCCGTTTCGCCTTGCTCAAATAAAGAGCAAATTTGGTGCTGAACTTCGAGAATGAGGTTTTCGCGACGCGTTGGTTCTACAGACTTTTCACTGGCCTAGAGGAACTTCCCTACAAATATACTACTGAGAATATATATAAATATATATTATATATATATATATATATATATATATATATATATATATATATATATATATATATATATATATATATATATATATATATATATCCAGCAATACGAATGCTACTCCACATTCTATACATGCCACGTGGCAGGCCTCATTTCATGGCGGTTTTCCGCATAAGCGCGGGAAATATCTGAAAACGTTGGATTCAATTTGTTTTAAAAACCTGCATTAAGCTCAAAGGCCATTGGTACTGACACTGTTAGAGGGCCCCACCTCTCCACCCTTTTCTCCAACAGCTCAGTCAACGCCCGTTGAGTCGAGGATCGGCTAAGTCGCTCGCTCAATGGCTGGACAGTCGGCGCCTCAGCCCATGTGCGCGCGATAAAATGATAAAATACGTGCCACTTGGCAACAGCGAAACTCCACCCGACTGCAGTAGTACGACAGTTGACTGGGAGACCGTTGTCCTCCTTTTCTCCCTTCGCAAATGACCTAGATCGACACCGTTGACCTCCTTTTCTCCCTTCACAAGTAACCTTAATCGACACCGTTGGCCTCCTTTTCTCCTTTCACAAATAACCTTCATCGACACCGTTGGCCTCCTTTTCTCCCTCCACAAATATCCTTGATGGAATGAAAGCACGCCGCACCATCAAGCTAAAAAGAAACTAAGGGAAATAATTGTGCTTCTTGGGAGGCTTTCTATTCAATCGAATAGGGATTGGGTATCTAGCCGAGGTGATGCCGACACTAACATCAGTGGGCCACGGATTTCCAGGGCAGCGTAGCGGGTGAAGATGGCGGATAGTCTCCGTGTGACAGTCAGAATTAGTGCTCCGACATGGTCGTCTTGGCATCCGAGTATAGGCGTGTGCACAGGGGGTGACAGGGAGCATGACCCCTCCACCTTCACACACTTCCTCGTTTAACCATTAACCTTATGGCGTTGACTGGAAAAAGTTGGCGTGCAAATCGGCTCCTTCACACTGCTTAGACCACTCCTACTCCCATGCATTCGAGGGTACAGTTGAAGGCCAGCCTTTTAGTGATCACTAACCTGAAGCAATTTCCATTCATACGCACGTCTATTTCCGGTCAATTTATTTCCGCCTGGGTAATTCCAACTGATATTGTTGTACCCATGCGTTCAATACAAGAGGAGGTCGCAAGCAGGACGGGGTCGTCAACAGGCGACCACCTCACCATACGTCGTACGGCCAGAACAGGCACCCAACGTGCTGTATTCTGTCTGACCAGCCACCGAAGCTTCGGGAGCGTGGATAACGTCGTGGGCGGCCGAGATTTCTGCTGCGCACCACTGCCGAGCGACGGACTGCCGCCGACGCCGCCGCGCCGCCACCGTCGGCGGTCGGCGGTCGGCCAGGTAAGTGATTTTCTAGTAATCGATGCACACACCGCCGGCACACCGTGTCCGTTCCGGTGTACAGTCGGCCAAGGGTCCGGGGCGCCGTCAGGTCGGTGGTGTCGTCAGGTCAGTGGTGTTTTCAGGTCAGTGGTGTCGTCAGGCAGGGGCGTCGCCACCGGGGGGAGGGGGCAGCGGGGGCAGTCGCCCCCTGCCGTGAGACTTCCCCCCCGTGAAATTTGAGGAGGCCCCTATCCGGAAATGCACAGGAAAAAAGGTGAGCAAGGAGGCCGACGAGACAGAAGATCAAGGCTGTCAAGGAGGCCCCAGACTGGCAATGAGGCCCCTGGGAAATCGAATCAGGGCCCTCCCTATAAGAGACGTAGGACAGAGATTGGGAGGAGGCCCCCAGGATGAAAAGGATGTCACCGAGACGGGCAAGAAGCCACCCAGGTTAGACAAGAAGGCTTCCGATCGGTGGCAGGATATTCTTAATTTGGAAAACGAGGCCTCCAAAGATGGAAGAGGAGGCCCCTACAATAGAAAATAAGACATGGTAGGAGACATTTCTCCGGACGCAAGAGGGAGCCCCAAGATGGGTAAGAACGTCTCCGCAGGAATGAGAGAAGGCCACAGACCAGCCAGATGAGGCCCATATTTTGGAAGAGGACGACCCTAGGAGAGAAGATTTGGGACTATGACGCAAAAGCACCCTGCTAAGAGGATAATGAGGCTCCAAACAGGTGAGGAGGCCCCCAAGACGTAAGAAGAGGCCCCTAATTTGAAAAAAGGAGTCACCAAGGAGAGGATAGGATGCCCCAGAAATCAAGAGAGTGCCAACAATTGGCACAGAGGACCCCAGGATTGCAAAGGATGCCCCAAGACGGAAGAGAAAGCCAGTGGATATCAGATGAGGTTTCGGAGACGCAAAAGCAGGCCCCAAAACGGGTAAGGTTCCACCAAGATAGAAAAGGATTATCCAGAAACATGGCAGGAGGCACCTAATTCGGAAGAGGACGACACAAGATTGGAAATGAGACTCCATGATAAATTAGGTGGCCTCTAAAATAGGTGAGAAACGTCATTATATAAGAGAGATGGCTCCCAGGCGAGAAAGAAGGCTCCAAGACGCGTAAGAAGGTCCCCAGGAAATGACAAGGCAGCTGAGATAGGAAAGGTTGCTTGTAATTTGGAAGAGACACCTGGGAGAGAAGAGGAGTCCACCAGGAGATAAGAGGCCACCCTTAAATGGGCAAATATCGAATCAAAACGCAGAGCAGGAGGCCCCAGGCGTCAGAGGAGGCCCCTAATTTGAAAAAGGCTTCTAGAAGAGGAAAGGAGGTCCATGCCGGAATCGAGAGGAGTCCCTCAAGACGGAGTAGGTGGTATCCAGGGCCGAATGAGGCCCCGAAGACCGGAAGGAGTTCCCAGAAAATGAGAGGAGGCCCTTAAGATGGGAGTGGTAGCAGGTATGGAAGGAGGTGAGGTTTCAAAAATTGAAGATCCCCTAAAGACGTGTAAGGCTTTGCTAGGACAAAGGAGGAGGCCCACGGGGCGTGGCAGGAGGCCCCTAATTTGGCAGAGAATGCCCCTGGAACATGAGAGGAAGCCCCATGTCATGTTAAAGGGGCCCCAAGATGTAGGAGGAGGCCCTCCAAAACGGGAGAGGAGGACCATTGAATATGGAGGAGGGTAGGACACACGAGGAGACATCGAAAACCGGTAAAGAGGCTCCAGGAAATGAGACGAGACCCCTAAGACGCGAGAGGAGGCCAATAATTTGCAAGAAGAAGCCCCTAATAACTGAAAGAAGTCGTGCCGGGTATTTGAAAATCACAATATGTGCTCCAAAAGATCCTGCCGGGCCCCTGAAAATCACGCTGTGCCTGGGGTATCAAAAAGTCACGCCCCTGACCATGAAAATCACGCTAGTGGCACGACAGGTCGTACCGTTCCCCAACAGTCTCATTGGGACACAAATGAAGCAGGGGAAACGAAAATCAATCCGGACATGGATCATCACTCTGTGGCCCCAACAATGACGCCAAAGGCCTCCAAAACGTATTGGACCCCCAAAATGTGTCGAGGTCGCTAAAACTCGCGCTAGGAATCCAAGCAAATGATGTCGGGACACAAAAGATTACATTGGACTCCAAAAAGTATCGTCGCAAGAATCGTACCGGTGTAGCGCCTAGGTGCGTGGATAGGCTTGCAGGATCTGGAAGCCACCAGGAAGACGTCGTTGCCAATTAACACCTGGGATGTGCACGGCCTGGCCATACCATCCCCTCAGTGCGGTCCTGACGCCTCCCTTAGGACGAAGGAAGAAAGGAGTAGGATTCCGCGGCGGCGGTGACGCGTGTCACCGCCGCTGCCCCGGCGTGCCCCGTAAACCACTCGCCACGATGGGACACGAGAACACTGATTTATTGAGGGGGGGGGGAGTGATTTTTTTAGGCGTGCCGGACCATGAAGGTCATTTGCGTCGCCTTTAAAGCGAGTACGTTACCTGTCTGTCTATAAAGCGAGCTATTGTTTGTTTGTTTGTTTTGTTAGGTTGGCACTTCGGCCTGCTCAGGCCATTTCGTGCCGTGAGTGGAATGAATGAATAGTTATGTCTTGATAGTCAGTCTATAGTTCTTGAAGCAAGTTGGTTTTTCGGAGAAAAAAGAAAAGTAGATTAATGAGGAATGGGTGCTGATCTCCTAATAGTGTAGGTAAAGAAAAGGGGATGTTATGTGTACGGCAGTAGTTGGTAAGTGTTTTTCTATGGTCATGGTAACGTTGACAGTGTAGGAGAATATGTGAAACTGTAAGAAGAGTGTTGCATGATGGGCATGAAGGTCGAAGTGAAGCAGTGTATATATATCGATGTGTGAGAAAAGTGTGACCTATGCGGAGCCGGGATAGAACTTTTTCTTCTTGTCTGTTTTTTTCTGTATGATGTGGTCCAGTTTTCGATGACAGGTTTGATGAGACGTAATTGTGTGTGGTTTGTTGTGTCAGTCCATTGTTGGTTCCAAAAATGTTGAATGTTTTGTCGTATTGTTGATTTGATGGCGTCACAATGTGGCGGGATTTCTGTGATGTGTGGTAATTGTAATGAATGTTTGGCGAAATGATCTGCTTTTTCGTTTCCTGGGATGCCACAGTGGCTGGGCACCCACAGGAAACGGACCTTCATGCCCATCAGATGAAGTGTTTCAAGTGTGTTATAAATATAAATATGGCAATGGTGCGAAAAAGAAAGTGAAGAAAGAGATTAAAGAACAGATTTTGAGTCGAAACAAATGACGACATGGCGCATGGGGTGACACATCGAACGGTTGCGGACGTAGCGAAGGGCAGTGAGAATGGCGTGTAATTTGGCGATGAAAATGGAGGTCCCGTTTGGCAAGCGATGTTGTTGTGTGTATGTACCGGAAACAATGGCATTTCCTGTGCAATTTGCGTCTTTGGATCCGTCGGTGAAAACAAAAGGAACATGATGATAATGAGAACGAAACTGGTGGAATTTTTGTTTGGCGTATTCTGGACAGAGCTGTGATTTTGGAGTGGTGGTGAGATAGACAATATGTCTCTCAGCCATCTGCCACGGTGGTGTAGTTGGTGAAGAGAGAGCTGTAATATGTGGAATGTTGTATTGGAGCTGTGTAGAAAATGTTTTAATGCGTGAAGCTATGGTAAGCCCGGTTCGCTTTTCGGCGGGACCTAAATATCTGTGGTGTACATTTGGGAGAATTTGTAAAGATGCGTGTGTGGGGTGATGTTCTCTAAATTGAATTTTTGCGGCGTATCGGAGTGTTTGTTCAATTCTTCAGAGACCTAATGGTGCAATTCCTGATTCGATTGATAGAGAAGTAATGGGAGACGTGGTTATTGCACCGAGTGCTATGCGAATGAATTTATTTTGTAAGGTGTCCAAAAGCTTCAAAGCGGTGGTACTGCCACTTGCGTAAACTATGGAGCCATATTCTATGATGGGAAGAACCAAGTATTTGTATAATTGTAATAGCGTGTGACGATCGGATCCGAATGATGAAGACGTAATACAGCGAAATAAGTTGAGTCTGTGAAAACATTTGGCCTGGATGTGTTTGACGTGCTGGTGCATGGAAAGCTTGCGATCGAAAATAACATGAAGAAATTTGAACGAATTTACAAAATGTATGTCAGTGTTTCCGAGGTGAAGTGGTGTATCTGGATTTGGGCACGGAATTGATTTGCTGAATATCATTGTGGCAGATTTTGGAGCTGAAAATGTGAAACCGTATTTGATGGACCATTGGTGTATCCGGTCAAGTGCGTTTTGTAATCGAATTAAACAATGATCATAATTTTTGCCGGAACACCAAATCGCACTATCGTCCGCAAACAGCGAGTATGATAGATTGGCAGGCATGTTATCGAAAATGTCATTAATGATGATGTTGAATAATACTGGTGAAATACAACTCCCCTGTGGTAATCCGTTCCGTAGAAAACGTGGATCGGAAATCGCTGACCTGCACCGGAGATGAAAATGACGGGAACCAGACAGAAATCCTATCAAATAATGAGCTAAATTTCCTTTGACGCCGAAGTGAAGAAGTTTGGAAATTAATGCCGGTTTGTATACCATATCATATGCTTTACTAATGTCTAAAAATACTGCAATGGTGTGTTCGTGTTTTTTATAACCAAGGCGTATGTCAGTTTCTAATCGAATGAGATGATCTATTGTACTATGGCCATGACGAAAACCGCATTGAATTGGAGACAACAGATGATTTGTTTCTAAGTACCAGGTCAGTCTTTTTACAATCATACGTTCTACAAGTTTTCCTAGACAACTGGTGAGAGCGATGGGTCGGAAATTATTGGGGTTGCTGTGGTTTTTGCCGGGTTTTGGAATAGGGATGATGAGGGCTTCCTTCCAGGTTTCGGGGAAAGTATGGCCAGACCATAATGCATTAAATGTTTGTAAGATACAATGTTTTGTGTCGTTGGATAAATTTCTGAAAAAGGAATAATGTAAATTGTCGGGACCTACAGAAGTATTACCGGCTGAGGAAATTGCAGTATCTAGTTCTGAAACTTGAAATGGAATATTGTATGTTTCAGTGTTGTCCGAATCAAATTGTGCCAAATCGGTGTGAAATGTGTGTTGTGCATTTTGGAGAAATTCCGGTCTGTAGTTGTTGTCAGAGCTATTGTGAGCCAGGGTGTCCGCTATTGTATTTACTATTGTTTGTGGGTCTGTAATTGTGGTGTTTTGAATTTTGAGTGCCGGGAGTGATTTAAATGGAGTGCGTCCTGATAAGCGGCGAATTAACTGCCAGATTTTGCTTAAAGGTGTTCGAGAGGTGATTTGTTGTAGATAAAGTGATCATGAACGGCGACGAGCTTCGCGAATGATGCGGCGTGTCTTTGCACGTTCATAATTACGGCTGACTAAGTTTTGTTGGTCGGGATGACGTAAATATTTTCAAAATGCTCTCCTTCTTGCGGCTATTGCTCGGGAAACTTCTATCGACCACCAGGGGACTGGTGCTCTTTTTGTGAAAGGTTTTGTTAGTGGAATGGCGGTGGAAGCTGCTTCGAGAAGTGTTTTGGTAACTGGGTTGATGTTTTCGACGGGAGAAATGTTTGGGTTGTATTGAATATGTGAAAGTTCCTGAAAAGTTGTCCAATCGGCCTTCGAGATTTTCCAGCGAGGGACAAAACTTGGTGTCGTATCTGCCGCAGTTGAAAATGTGGGTGTTAATTTAATGGGGTAATGATCGCTGGCATGAATATCAGTGTCTATGGTCCAATCATAATCATTGGCCAGAGTCGGAGAGCATATTGATAAATCAATAGCTGTTTCTGTATTATGTCCAAGGTGAAAAAAGGTTGGTTCTCCAGTGTTCAGTAATACTAAATTATGTCGGTCTAAAATTTGTTCAATGATGCGGCCGCGAGTGTCTGGAAGTGTGCGTGTTCTATCCAGTGGCGTCGACACGAAATTCTTCCAGGGGGGGGCAATGTTGATAGGGGGGCCTCCTGCTCCCCGAAAAGGGGCCTCCACTGTGTTAGGGCCTCCTCTTGCTTTTAGGCTCTTAGTATGGTTCCCGAATGGGAACATGATTTCATATTGATGTCTTGTTTGTTCTTGGCATGGTATATAATTTACGCAAAGCGCAATAGCAAGAATCTTTTTTTTTCGCTGAGAACCGAGCCATACCATGGTATAAATAAGCAAATGTAGATAAATACGTCAGTGCCAAAACAAACCAATATCTTTATGCTTTATCGACGAGAAGAATCTTCCCGCTGCCCTCTAGATTGTAGCGAGCTGGTGGGGCTCGTGCTGAGCATATCTTAAAGATATCTCCCATTGATCAACCCACTTCTTTGTTCACCAAGTTTAACTGAATATAGCTAGGTTCATCATTACTGTTAGTCATTCCCACCGGCTTGATCTCATAAACAAACTTAAACGATCATTTCTCAGTCCCAGGACAACAATTTCACGAAGGTGACAACGAGAAGTGGATTGAATCGGTTTTCTGATCGTCATCTTCGGGATTTTTTTTTTTTTCTCATAACATTTGGTGCTGGCTGCAAGGCACTTGGCACAGAAGCTAAACTAATAAATACTCCGCGAATAAATTCACGGCAAGAACAAGCATTGAACAACCATGCATCAATGGCAATGCAACAATGTAACAATGACAATGCATAAATAATGCAAAACCTTCGAATTCCACGCCGTCACGCCCATGGTTATCGCTGTATTGTACCGTTTTGTAAATTATGCCGTTGAGAAGGTACTGAAGCTGGGAAGCTCCAATCATGCAGGCTTTAATCACAGAAGATAACTTTGTAGGAAAAAAATACATTTTAAAACATCATTCCTCCCATTTAATATGGGGCATCGGTGTTGTTTTGTATGCTTGTGAGGGGGAATTTACCCCGCAATGTTGGCTTTGCTCCATGGGCGTAAGTTCTGAAAATTATTGGGAGACCAGTGACGCACCCATATTTGCGTGAAGGGGAGGGGCAAACGTATTTGGAGGGGGTCCAACTACTGAATATAGTCTTCCGATTTCGACCACTGTTTTGCCAAAGGGGAACTTTTTAAATAAAATAATTAGTGATCAACTGAATTATCCTGTGGAGGGGCCTAATCTACCACTATCGTTTCTGATTCGTCGGATTTCAACCCTAGCTCCCACAACCTGTTCAAATGTATTCTTTTGGTATTCCTTGACAAGTCACCTCGCACTGCTGAAATTACACCTGCCCAAATCACTTCTTTAAAATGTAAAATTTTCCATTTTCAGACATTCCAGTTCATAGTGCCCGGTCGCCACGACGCCAACGTTAGTGCACGTGCACACCCATCTTGCGCATTCGGCGCATTCGCCACACTTCGTGCGATGCTACGGATTCTGGGCCATTTGCCCCTTTGATATGTCACTGCGGCCACCGAAGGAGTTCTTTTTTATAGGTCCTTATGTGATATTTTTGGGTCCTGGTACGATTCTTCGGTCTCCAGGTGCGATTTTTTTCGGTGCCCTGACACGTTTTTTTCCAGTGCCCAATGGGTTTTGCGGGGACTTTAACCTGATTTTTTTGTGCGCAGAGTGACATTCCGGTTGATAATTGATTTTGGGGGCAGCAGCAACCTTTGGGGTCCAGGCGCGACTTTGTTGGTTCCCAGTGAGATTTTCGAAGGCTGCGACGCGACTTTTTTAGTCCAATGTAATCTTTTTGTGTCCCGACGTCATTTGCTTGGATCCCTAGCGCGAGTTTTAGCGACCTCGACACTTTGTGGGTGTCCAATACGTTTTGGATGCTTTTGGTATCATTGTTGGGGCCCAAGAGTGATTATCCATGTCCGGATTGTTTTTCGTTGCCCCGGCTTCATTTGTGTACAAATGATACTGTTGGGGAACGGTGCGACTTATCGTGCCCCTAGCGTGATTTTCATGATCCGGGCGTGAATTTTTTGTACCCATAGGCTCAGCGAGATTTTCAGGGGCCCCGGCAGGATCTTTTTGGGCATATGTCGTGATTTTCAAGTACCCCGGCACGACTCCTGCCATTTCAGATGCTTCTAGAAAATTATATACCTCCTCTCGCGTCTTAGGGGGTCTCGTCTCATTTCCTGGAGCTTCTTTACCGGTTTTGGACGTCTTCTCGTCCGTCCTACCCTCCTCCATATTCAATGGTCCTCCTCTCCCGTTTTGGAGGACCTCCTCCCACATCCTGGGGCCCCTTTAACATGGCATGGGACTTCCTCTCATGTTCCAGGGGGCATCCTCTGCCAAATTAGGGGCCTCCTGCCACGCCTCGTGGGCCTCCTCCTTTGTCCTCGCAAAGCTTACCCGTCTTGAGGGGATCTTCAATTTTGGAAACCTCGCCTCCTTCCATACCTGCTACCTACCACTCACATTTTAAGGGTTTTCTCTCATTTCCTGGGAATTCCTTCCGGTCGTCGGGGCCTCATTGAGTCCTGGAGACCTCCTACTCCATCTCGAGGGACTCCTCTCGAGTCCGGCACGGGCCTCCTTTTTTTCTTTTTGAGGCTTTCTTTTTCAAATTAGGGGCCTCCTCTCACGTCTTCGGGCCTCCTGTTCCGCGTTTTGATTCTATCTTTTCCCATTTTAAGGTTGGCCTCTTATCTCCTGGTGGACTCCTGTTCTCTCTTAGGTGGCTCCTCTTCCAAATTACACGCAACCTTTCCTATCTCAGTTACCTTGTCATTTCCTGGGGACCTTCTTACCCGTATTGAAGCCTTCTTTCTCGCCTGGGAGCCATCCCTCTTATCTAATGGCCATTCTCTCCTATTTTAGGGGCTTCCTCGTGCATCATAGGGTCTTTTTCCAATCTTATATCGTCCTCTTCCAAATTAGGTGCTTCCTGCCACTTTTCTGGATTATCCTTTTCTATCTTGGTGGAACCTTACCCGTTTCGGGGACTGCTTTTACGTCTCCGAAACCTCATCTCATATCCACTGGTTTCGCTTCCGTCTTAGGGCCTTCTCTCATTTTCTGAGGTCTCCCTTCCCGTATTGGGGCCTCCTTTGCAATCCTGGAGTCCTCTTTTGTAATCCTGGGGCCTCCTTTACAATCCTGGGGCCTCCTTTGCAATCATGGGGGCCTCCTTTGCAATCCTGGAGTCCTCCTTTGAAATCCTGGTGGTCTCCTTTGCAATTCTGGGAGCCTCTTTTGCAATCCTGGGGCCTCCTTTACAATCTTGGGGGCCTCCTTTACAATCCTGGGGGCCTCATTTGCAATCCTGGAGGCCTCCTTTGCAATCGTGAGGGCCTCCTTTGCAATCCTGGAGGCCTCCTTTGCAATCGTGAGGGCCTCCTTTGCATTCCTGGGGGTCTTCTTTGCAATCCTGGAGTCCTCTTTTGCAAACCTGGGGGCCTCCTTTGCAATCCTGGGGCCTCCTTTTCAATCCAGGGGTCCTCCTTTGTAATCATGGAGGCCTCCTTTGTAATCATGGAGGCCTACTTTGCAATCCTGGGGGCCTCCTGTGCAATCTTGGGGGCCTCCTTTTCAATCATGGGGGCCTCCTTTGTAATCATGGAGGCCTCCTTTGCAATCCTGGGGGCCTCCTTTTCAATCCTGGGAGCCTCCTTTGTAATCCTGGAGGCCTCCTTTGCAATCCTGGGGTCCTCCTTTGCAATCCTGGGGGCATCCTTTGCATTCCTGGGGCCTCCGTGCCAATTGTTGGCACTCTCGTGATTTCTGTGGCCTCCTATCCTCTCCTAGGTGACTCCTTCTTCAAATTAGGGGCCTCCTCTCACGTCTTGGAGGCCTCCTCTCGTGTCTCGTCGGCCTCATTGCTCACTTTTTCCCTGTGCATTTCCAGATAGGGGCCTCCTCAAATTTCAGGGGGGGGGCGGCGCCCCTGTTTGACGGCAGGGGGCGACTGCCCCCCCTGCCGTCAAAACTGCAATAACAAGCAGTAAGAAAGCAGCGGAGTGATCAGCGGGCTCTGGACCAACCTATAGATGAGTTGAAGGTGTAGAGTAGTCTAGAAGTTGGTGGTGAAGAGTAGCGAGAGGTCGGAAGTGAAGATGTCGAGTCGATGGCAGGCTGGTCTTGCGAGATTGGTAGCACGATCCACGTATCACGATGAGACAGGGCCACAACCGACCCGGGCAAGATCCAGACACAGAGTGGATGTGCGCGGTTGAGCTATTGAGTTTGGTTTTGTTAGGTTGGGCACTTCGGCCTGCTCAGGCCATTTCGTGCCGTGAGTGGAATGAATGAATAGTTAGGTCTTGATAGTCAGTCTATAGTTCTTGAAGCAAGTTGGTTTTTCGGAGAAAAAATAAAAGTAGATCAATGAGGAATGGGTGCTGATCTCCTAATAGTGTAGGTAAAGAAAAGGGGATGTTATGTGTACGGCAGTAGTTGGTAAGTGTTTTTCTATGGTCATGGTAACGTTGACAGTGTAGGAGAATATGTGAAACTGTAAGAAGAGTGTTGCATGATGGGCATGAAGGTCGAGGTGAAGCAGTGTATATATATCGATGTGTGAGAAAAGTGTGACCTATGCGGAGCCGGGATATAACTTTTTCTTCTTGTCTGTTTTTTCTGTATGATGTGGTCCAGTTTTCGATGACAGGTTTGATGAGACGTAATTGTGTGTGGTTTGTTGTGTCAGTCCATTGTTGGTTCCAAAAATGTCGAATGTTTTGTCGTATTGTTGATTTGATGGCGTCAAAATGTGGTGGGATTTCTGTGATGTGTGGTAGTTGTAATGATTGTTTGGCGAAATGGTCTGCTTCCTCGTTTCCCGGGATGCCACAGTGACTGGGCACCCACAGGAAACGGACCTTCATGCCCATCAGATGAAGTGTCTCAAGTGTGTCGTAAATGGAAATATGGCAATGGTGTGAAAAGGAAAGTGAAGAAAGAGATTGAAGAACGGATTTTGAGTCGGAACAAATGACGACATGGCGCATGGGGTGACAAATCGAACGGTTGCGGACATAGCGAAGGGCAGTGAGAATGGCGTGTAATTCGGCGATGAAAACGGAGGTTCCATTTGGCAAGCGATGTTGTTGTATGTATGTACCGGAAACAATGGCATTTCCTGTGCAATTTGCGTCTTTGGATCCGTCGGTGAAAACAAAAGGAACATGGTGATAGCGAGAACGAAACTGGTGGAATTTTTGTTTGGCGTATTCTGGACAAAGCTGTGATTTTGGAGTGGTGGTGAGATAGACAATATGTCTCTCAGCCATCTGCCACGGTGGTGTAGTTGGTGAAGAGAGAGCTGTAATATGTGGAATGTTGTATTGGAGCTGTGTAGAAAATGTTTTAATGCGTGAAGCTATGGTAAGCCCGGTTCGCTTTTCGGCGGGACCTAAATATTCGTGGTGTAGATTTGGGAGAATTTGTAAAGATGCGTGTGTGGGGTGGTGTTCTCTAAATTGAATTTTTGCGGCGTATCGGAGTGTTTGTTCAATTCTTCGGAGACCTAATGGTGGAATTTCTGATTCGATTTGTAAAGAAGTAATGGGAGACGTGGTCATTGCACCGAGTGCTATGCGAATGAATTTATTTTGTAAGATGTCCAAAAGCTTCAAAGCGGTGGTACTGCCACTTGCGTAAACTATGGAGCCATATTCTATGATGGGAAGAACCAAGGATTTGTATAATTGTAATAGTGTGTGACGATCGGATCCGAATGATGAAGACGTAATACAGCGAAATAAGTTGAGTCTGTGAAAACATTTGGCCTGGATGTGTTTGACGTGCTGGTGCATGGAAAGCTTGCGATCGAAAATAACACCAAGAAATTTGAACGAATTTACAAAATGTATGTCAGTGTTTCCGAGGTGAAGTGGTGTATCTGGATTTGGGCACGGAATTGATTTGCTGAATATCATTGTGGCAGATTTTGGAGCTGAAAATGTGAAACCGTATTTGATGGACCATTGGTGTATCCGGTCAAGTGCGTTTTGTAATCTAATTAAACAATGATCATAATTTTTGCCGGAACACCAAATCGCACTATCGTCCGCAAACAGCGAGTATGATAGATTGGCAGGCATGTTATCGAAAATGTCATTAATGATGATGTTGAATAATACGGGTGAAATACAACTCCCCTGTGGTAATCCGTTCTGTAGAAAGCGTGGATCGGAAATCGCTGACCTGCACCGGAGATGAAAATGACGGGAACCAGACAGAAATCCTATCAAATAATGAGCTAAATTTCCTTTGACGCCGAAGTGAAGAAGTTTGGAAATTAATGCCGGTTTGTATACCATATCATATGCTTTACTAATGTCTAAAAATACTGCAATGGTGTGTTCGTGTTTTTTATAACCAAGGCGTATGTCAGTTTCTAATCGAATGAGATGATCTATTGTACTATGGCCATGACGAAAACCGCATTGAATTGGAGATAACAGATGATTTGTTTCTAAGTACCAGGTCAGTCTTTTTACAATCATACGTTCTAAAAGTTTTCCTAGACAACTGGTGAGAGCGATGGGTCGGAAATTATTGGGGTTGCTGTGGTTTTTGCCGAGTTTTGGAATAGGAATGATGAGAGCTTCCTTCCAGTTTTCGGGGAAAGTATGGCCAGACCATAATGCATTAAATGTTTGTAAGATACAATGTTTTGTGTCATTGGATAAATGTCTGAAAAAGGAATAATGTAAATTGTCGGGACCTACAGAAGTATTACCGGCTGAGGAAATTGCTGTATCTAGTTCAGAAACTTGAAATGAGATATTGTATGTTTCAGTGTTGTCCGAATCGAATTGTGCCAAATCGGTGTGAAATGTGTGTTGTGCGTTTTGTAGAAATTCCGGTCTGTAGTTGTTGTCAGAGCTATTGTAAGCCATGGTATCCGCTATTGTATTTACTACTGTTTGTGGGTCTGTAATTGTGGTGTTTTGAATTTTGAGTGCCGGGAGTGATTTAAATGGAGTGCGTCCTGATAATCGGCGAATTAACTGCCAGATTTTGCTTAAAGGTGTTCGAGAGGTGATTTGTTGTAGATAAAGTGACCATGAACGGCGACGAGCTGCGCGAATGATGCGGCGTGTCTTCGCACGTTCATAATTACGGCTGACTAAATTTTGTTGGTCGGGATGACGTAAATATTTTCTAAATGCTCTCTTTCTTGCGGCTATTGCTCGGGAAACTTCTATCGACCACCAGGGGACTGGTGTTCTTTTTGTGAACGGTTTTGTTAGTGGAATGGCGGTGGAAGCTGCTTCGATAAGTGTTTTGGTAACTTGGTTGATGTTTTCGACGGGAGAAATGTTGGGGTTGTATTGAATATGTGAAAGTTCCTGAAAAGTTGTCCAATCGGCCTTCGAGATTTTCCAGCGAGGGACAAAACTTGGTGTCGTATCTGCCGCAGTTGAAAATGTGGGTGTTAATTTAATGGGGTAATGATCGCTGGCATGAATATCAGTGTCTACGGTCCAATCATAATCATTGGCCAGAGTCGGAGAGCATATTGATAAATCAATAGCTGTTTCTGTATTATGTCCAAGGTGAAAAAAGGTTGGTTCTCCGGTGTTCAGTAATACTAAATTATGTCGGTCTAAAATTTGTTCAATGATGCGGCCGCGAGTGTCTGGAAGTGTGCGTGTTCTATCCCACGCTGGGCTATGGGCATTAAAATCGCCGAGTAATATGAAAGGATTCTTGAATTGTGTTATCAGGTTGTCTAAGTGTATCAAAATGTTTGTGTTATCTGTTTGTGGTGGAATATAAATGGAACATACATCCACATTCCTACCATGCAAACGCAAAGTACAAGCTACGGCTTGCAAAGGTGAATTCAGTGTAATTTGTGTATGTGTAAAATCATTGTTGATGTACAGTGCTGTACCGCCACTGCGATGTGGTCCACGGACCTCATCGTGACGGTACAGTGAGTAATTTGAAATTTGAAAGATTGAAATTATATGTATCGGTGGGTAAGAACCAGGTTTCCTGAAGAGCAATGAGAATAGGTGTGATAATACTAAAGAAAGCTTTCATTTCGGCCCATTTGGATAATAGACTATGGCAATTCCATTGGAGAAATATGGTCATTGGTGCGAATTAATATTTGTTGGCACCTTTCGGTGCCTGACGCAGCCACGATTGGAGTTCAGGTGGGTTCGTATGTTGATTGCGGCCGGCGGTGGTTGGCTCGCTCGAGCCGTCCTGCCGACCAGTGACCTTGGAGGCCGATTCACGTCGGCCGGCCATTGCCGCGGGGGATGCCCGCCGGCTGGGAGTCGGTCGGGTCACGTGGTCGCCGGCTTGTACCGGGCGCCCCCGGGTTCCGTTGGTGCGCCACCGAAGTGGCTCGCGTTTCCCCGGCAGCCGAATGGCTGCGGGGTCTGGAATTCCTTGTGGAATTTGTTGGCGTTTGTTTGGTCGGAATGGTCTGTGTGTTGGGAGTCGGGGCGGTTTGTGTCGGAGTAGTCTGGGTGTTGGGAGCCAGGGTGGGTGGTGTCGGTGTGGTCAGTGGAGTAAGTTTTTTAAGTGGAGCTAAACCTGGAATAATATCTGTTTGCATCGAGATGGAAGTAGTGGTGACGCGACGTGTGGGGGGAGCAACGGTGGCCGCCTGAGCGTACGTTTTCGCGGATGGGAAGGTGGCCTCGACAGACCGTCGGGCCTGGGGGTATGACACCCCGGTCGTGGCCTTCACAGCGCATACCTCCTTCTCCTTGCGCCAAACTGGGCATTGATTGGAAGTGGTGAGGTGATCGGATGTGTTGCAGCTGAGGCAGTGGGCAGGCTTGGAGCAGGTGGAGTCAGGATGAGGTGTTTCTCCGCATTTGGGGCACCGGGCGGACTGGCGACATGTTTTACTGCCATGGCCGAAGCGCTGACAGTTAAAACAGCGGAGAGGATTAGGAATAAAGACACGGACTTGGAATCGTAGGTATCCGGCGACTAGAGTTTTGGAAAGATTGGTAGAATTGAATGTAAGGACAAGGAGGCTCGTATGACGTTTCTGACCGTCTTTAAATGAAGTGATTCGATGGACTTGGGTCACCCCTCCGGCCTGAGCTTCGTCTGGATTTCCGCTTCAGTCATGAAGCGGAGCTCCGGCACGAAGACGGTGCCCTTGGTGGTGTTGCGGTTCGAGTGTAGGGTAATGGTGACGGATTTACCACAAAATGTGGTGGTACGGAGGAGGGCTTTGGTCTGGGCTCGGGTTTGGGTTTTGATGACAAGGGTTCCGTTCGCAGGGGCTTCAATGTCGGGATTGGCTAAGGAGCCGATGGCAAGGAGTTGTTTAGTCGGCCAGAAAACGTTGATACGGCGGAAGGAAACGGATTCCTCGACAGGCTTGACTACAACGTAAGAGCCAGCACTGTCGAGGTAGGGTTCAATGGGCTGGATGGGTTCAGGTTGGGAGGGCGTGGTCTGGTTCGAGCGTAGGTCAGCGGCGTGAAGAGTGATGGTCTGGTCTGGATTCTGAGGCGAGACCGAGGTCTTGGGACGAGCAGGGTTCGGCGAGGTGCAAAGGGCGTCCATGGCGTCATCAAGGGGAATTGTCCGGCGCGGTTCATCAATGGTGGAATTCAGTGAGGGAACATCAGAGGCCAAGTCCGTGTTCATGCGATGGTCGTCGGGTGTGGTCAGCGGAGGAAATTCAGAATTAGAGTCCTGTGGCGAGCTGGGGTCCGGTGCCTTTCTTCCTCTTTTTCCCCATCACGGGGAAAAACACCCTACCAAACGAAATCTAAATAAACACACAGAACAAAGGGAACGAAAATACGACGATCACGAAAACGGGTGGGGTGACGGGTGTCACCCCACTAGAAAAGAAATGAGAAAAGAGCGACGGGTGTCGCCCCACGAAAATGAAAAATAGGAAACTGCAATAACAAGCAATGAGAAAGCAGCGGAGTGATCAGCCGGCTCTGGACCAACCTATAGACGAGTTGAAGGTGCAGAGTGGTCTAGAAGTTGGTGGTGAAGAGTAGCAAGAAGTCTGAAGTGAAGATGGTGAGTTGATGGCAGGCTGGTCTTGCGAGAACCACGATAGGTGGTAGCACGATCCACGATAGCGCACGATTGATAACGATGTACGCCCGGCAACTGTCCAAGAGCAACTGCGTGTGCGATGCGTGCGTTAGAGCTATCGAGTTGACATGGCGACATACATGCCTAATAGCAGAGACAGTTGGTCCTAGTTACGGCATTAAAGTATGTAGATACGGAGAAGCAAATGTAAGAGAGTTAAGCGCACAGGTAAGTCGGTTGAACGAAGTGGAAGGCTACTATGTCAGATGGCTATTGAGCACAGAACATTGCAGATGAGCGGAGAGACGAGGTGAAACGTACCTGGCTAAGTACGATAGGTACACTGCAATCTTGCGGTATGAGGGTGAACTAACCGCGCGCACTACGTATGACTAGCTTATAACCGCCAGATGGCGGGCGCGCGCTCAGCTGTGGCTCCAAGTTCTCAGTTGGCGGCTGGATGCGCTTCCGCTACACCGGGACCCAAAAATATCCCATACGAACCTTTAAAGAAATAGAACTCGATGTCCAAAAAGTTCACACCGAGACTCGATCGAATCGACCCCAGCACTGGAAAATTAAGAACAGGTCCGGAAAAAGATTACCCGGAGGGCTTTTATACTCCGAGAAGTGCCATCGACTGAAAAAAAAACTCCTTCGGTGGCCCCAGTGGCATATCAAAGGAGCAAATGCCACCTCCCTCCAAAGAGGGATAAGCTCCCAAGAATCGTGCTGGGAGCCCAAAAAAGTCGCGCTAGGGCCACCAAAATTCGCGTCGTACCACCAGAATTAACGCAGGGGCTCCAAATAAATACGGCGTGGCGTTCCCCAGAAACCTCGCTCGGAGGGCCGAAAATATGCGACATGAACCGCCAAGATCGCGTTGGGGCCACAGCTAAGTACAACCTGGCCCCGCAAACTCGAACCGGTCCCCCCAAATATCGCGCCCGGAACCCACAATTCCCATCGGTAGTCCGACAAAATTGGTCTGGGCATCAAAAATTCACGTCGGGGCCCCCAAAAATTGGCGTCTAGGGCCCCACATAAGCACAGTGTGAGCCCAAAAAATAGCATCGGTATCCGATAAAAAAATCAAGCCGGATCCCTTCAAAATAAGGAGGGATTACAAAAGATAAATGTCCGGGTCAGGAAAATGGCTATGAAGCACCGAACATATCATCAGATGCCTTCACAACTCGCGTACGGCCCCGTAAAACATGCCTGAGCTCGAATAATCCAGGTGAGATACAAAAACATGGCGCCAGTGGCTCGAAAATCAGGCCGGGATTCGGACTATAAAAAAATTCAGAAGAGATCCACCAAAAAATGCGCTGAGCCCAGAAAAACTGGCGTTGGGTCCCCGGAACCACGCGCCTGGGCGCGATAAGTCGCGCTGGGACCCAGAAAAATCGCACCGAAGCCACAAAATCGTACTGGGTCCCACAAATGTGCGTCAGAAGCCCCAAATAAACACAGCGGGACCCTAAGAGCATAGTGGGGGCCGAAAATGCAACTGGCCCTCCAAAGCGCACATTCTCGCAAAAAGCGACATGGCCTTAAAACATGCGTTGCAGCCCAGAATAAACATACCAGGAGCTCTAAAAAATACACCGGAAGCTCTCAAGGCACACAGGGGCCATGCGACCGCACAGAGGCCTGAAATAGAGGCTGGGGCCGCAAAAAACAACATGGTCCCAAAACGAAGAAAAAGAACCGGCATTAAATAAACACATCGGATATTTGAAAACGCCTAGACTCCTAAAAAAATTCCTCTGTGCACAAAAAGCAACAAAACCCTAAAACGAGCAGGGGTTTCTAAAATGTGTTGGACCCCTACCAAAAATGGATTGGAGCCCTAAGACTCATCCGTAGACGAAGAAAGACGAAAGGGATCCAAAAAAGAACTCTGAGACAGGGCCTCGGTTCGGTAGCCAATCTGGGAGCATATTTAATCAAATATATGAGGTGCATCAAAGCTCAGCGGGTATCCGCATTTCTGAACCACCATAAAATGTGGGAAGTAGGGAACTAATGATCGAATTTAATTAATCAAATTTTCGCAGCGAACGCCCATACGAAGCATTCCGTCACGTCAAATATGGCGCAAGTCTATCACGTGGCAGCAATTAGCAAAACGTAGGAAGCCTAGCAGAAACCGTAGCATTGTAAGAAGTGTGGCGAATGCGCCGAATGCGCAAGATGGGTGTGCACGTGCACGAACGTTGGCGTCGTGGCGATCGGGCGCTATGAACCGGAGTGTCTGAAATTGGGAAATTTTACATTTTAAAGTGATTTGTGTAGGTTTAATTTCAGCAGAGTGAGGTGCCTTATCAAGGGATGTCAAAAGAAAACCTTGGAACAGGGTGCGGGAGTTAGGGTTTAAATCCGACGAATCAGAAACGATAGTGGTAGATTAGGCCCCTCCACAGGACAATTCAGTTGGTCACTAATTGTTTTATTTAAAAAGATCCTCTTTGACAAAATAGTGGTCGAAATCTGAGGTCTTTTTTAATGTGGTAGGTGGACCCCCTCCAAATACGCTTGCCTCTCCCCCTTAACGCAATTATAGGTACGCTACTGGTCCCCCAATAACTTTCAGAAACATACGCCCATGGGGCAAAGCCAGCATTGAGGGGGCAAATTCCCCGTCACAAGCATACGAAACAACACCGATGCCCATATAAAATTGGAGGAATGATGTTTTTAATGCATTTTCGTCCTACAAACTTGTCTTCTGTGATTACAGCCTGCATGATTAGAGCTTCCCAGCTTCAATATCTTCTCAACGACGTCATTTACAAAACGGTACAGCACAGCGAAAACCATGGGCGTGACGGCGTGGGATTTGAAGGTTTTGCATTATTTATGCATTGCCATTGATTTATTGTTGCATTGTCATTTATGCATTGTTGTTCAATGCTTGTTCTTGCCGGGAATTCCCTGAGGTTTATTTTAGCTTTCGTGCCAGGTGCCTTGCAGCCAGCACCAAATGTTATAAAAAAATCACAAATCCCTAAGATGGCGATCAGAAAACCAATTAAATCCATTTCTCGTTGTCAACTTCGCGAAATTGTCGTCCTAGGATTCAAAAATGATCGTTTAAGCTTGCTTATGACATCAAGCTGGTGGGAATGACTAACAGTAGTGATGAATCTAGTTATATTAAGTTAGACTTGGTGGACATAGCAGTGGGTTGATCAATGGGAGATATCTTTAAGATACGCTTAGTACCAGCCCCGCCAGCTCGCTGGAATCTAGAGGCCAGCGGGAAGATTCTTCTGGTCGAGAAAGCATTAACACGCGCACTGGAGGGGGGGGCGAAATCCGCCCACCCCTCCGGTTTTTCGCAAATAACTGCAGATTTTACCGGTCGATATACGCGATTTTCGGTGTACCTACTTCGAAATGAACGGCGCGTCGTTTAAAGCAAGAAAAATGGAAATCGCCCGAAACGTTTTCAAGTTAGGGGCCGCTAAAGTAAAAAAATGTTATAGCGCCAGACCACAAAAATCGGCGCAGATGCGCTCCCAGTATACTGACAAAAGGGAAGTGTTCTAGGCAACACTAGGGACTTGTTTGATGCATATTGATATGCTGTATAGTTTCAAGGTCATGTTAGGTCACTAAGGTCAGGTCAGGTCAAGTTCATGACAGGTTAATGGAACCAAACTTGATCAACTGGAATGTTGCCATAAATGCACTACTGGTTGTCATTTGTACTGTATATCATTGCGTTTCCATACTTTATTCATGTACTTCACTCCCTTCTTCACGAAGCCGATTGCTCCGAGCTGCCCGACGGAGCAGTCGGGCGGGCGGCCGGTTCCGGTAACTGGAACAGGTAACTGACCTGATAAAGTGGTGCTATGTAGGTGACCTGAGGTCAAATGTTGGGTCTATCATCTGCATTGCATCATTAGTAATGTCCAAAACATCATTGATGCCCATTTTTGAGCATTTGAACACAATCACAGCGATCCATAACGATGACAAGCCAAGCCACGCAAAACCGGAAACTTTTGCCAATCTGACCTCATTTGACCTTGAAGATATTGACCTAAGGTCACGACAATTGCACACAATAGAGTTCACTACCGTGCCCATCCACCCTGCGAATTTCGTTCCTCCAGTTTTACTAGGAGCCGAGATCTTAGGGGGGCGGAATCCGCCCCCCCTCCAGTGCGCGTAATTCTCAGAGGCCCTCCAGGGCGCGTGTTAAGACATTGGTTTGTTTTGGCACTTAGGTATTTATCCACATATTACTTATCTATGCCCTGTTATGGCTCAGTTCTCAGCGAAAAAAGAGGATTTTTGCTATTGCGTTTTGGGTAAATGATGCACCATGCCGAGAACAAACAAGACATCAATATGAAATCATGTTTCCCATTCTGGACCCATAGTAAGAGTGTAGAGAAGTTTCTATCTAGGTTACGTGATAGTCTAGGATGATGACCTCGCGTTCGCGTCACCCCCGTTGTAAAGGTCCAAAGTTCTCTGCACTATTTGTATTGTGCAGATGGACGAGTAAATAGACGGCAAAAGTCAAACTGCAGAAAGTACGTATATACAAATGTTCCACACCGACGAACGACTGCGATATTACCAGGTGTTTAATTTAAGGCCGAAATCTGTTATTAATTTAGAACGCACGACCGCGAGCGTCACAGACCCGCGTCGTTTGGCTGCTCAGAGACGACTGACTGTCGGGGGTGGGTAATGAGGTCTGGCGGCTACCGGCACCGGAATCTCCGCCGCAGACGGCCGCCGTCGGCCCGGTAAAAGCGCTCAGCCAGTTGCGGCAACGCCGGCCGAGAATTGGACTCTCGACCCTACGTCCGGTCACTGCCGCGGCACGGACCGGCAGCGAGCCGCCAGCCGGCTCAAGCTCGTGAAGCGTTACATTTACGGCATACATTTACGTTACATTTACGGTCGGCTGGTTTACGGGGTCACATCATTTACAGTTGCGGGACAGCCAAAAGTGCAAGTTTATGGAAAGTCTGTTACAAGAGCCTAAAAATACAATAGGAGGCCCTAACACAGTGGAGTCCCCTTTCGGGGAGCAGGAGGCCCCCTTTCAACATTGTCCCCCACCTCGCCTCCCCCACTGGAAAAATTTCGTGGCGACGCTACTGTCATCAGGTCAATGACGTCGTCAGTTTAGTGGTGTCGTTAGGTCAGTGGCGCCGTCGCATTGAATACCGATATATTGGATACTATGGCGGCTCTACCACATACGTATTGCAAATATGCTAATGGCATATATCTGGTTATCACGGACATAAGTCATCTACAAATATATCTGACACGTTTTTGAACAAGTCATTGCTACGATTCATATTGAGCTAGTTTAAATAGCAAGCTTCCACTCCGAGGTGTGCGAGTGATGGCATCACAAAGCAGATAAACCACAACTATATACCGCAAGGAGGCAAATCCAGGGCCTTGCATGGATGGAGTGCTCAAAAGGGTACAAACAAAGTGTATTGCTTGTGTTTGTTAGACAGACTTTACAAAAAAATTCCACTTATAATATGCTTCACATCGAATTTTGCAGGTTGAAACAGATACTATTGAATAACGGATATGCAAATAAGAACATCGACGAAGAAATGCATGAGTACATAGAGAAACAATCAGCGAGCACACAAGGAAACATCATCCACAAGCATCAAACTATGCTATCGTAACTACATGAGCTTGGCTCATAAGATCGACAAGCGTATGCTGCACGATACTATCAATAGTCATATGACATCCACTGACAGAAACAATCGCATCTAGCTTACTGTTTTTTTACGATGCTAAAAAGACAAGCAATCTGATCTGATCATGAGCGACAACTAACAAGCTCAAATGCGTCAATGTAATCTACTCTGTCTCCTGCTCTCAGGAAGATTGTAAGTCCCAGTCAGTATGTAGGCTATGCCGGTGCAACCATAACGTCACTCTCAAGGCGTTCTGTGGTGCACCTCCGTGATGGTGCCCTCATGGATCATTTTTTTACGTCATAATATCCTATTCACTCGACATCGGACACAAGACACTGCGATTCTAAATTTATGCCAGAATCTGGTTCGCTTGTTGACATTGGAAGCACTGTATATACGGGAATGCACCTCAGCACTAAATCGGCAACTCAAATCGTGTATGACCCTTGACCTGTTGGGAAGTCAGTGAGTGCACATGGCAACGGAACGAATCAAAGTATATGATGTATGACGAGCATACATAGATGTTCATATATGCTCTAGGTAGGAAATACATACATACATATATATATATATATATATATATATATATATATTATATATATATACATACAACTGATACGACATGATTACAAAGGGACTAAAAGTAGAGCACAAACATTCCCATGTTTCGGCTTTATTGCCTTGCCTTCTTCATAGAATGACAGATATCCCTCCAAAATGGAAAAAGTATTGGCGATTCATGAAATGGACTCATGGACTCATGGACTCAAATGGATTCATCAAATGACAAGAAATGCACCCTTATCTGCCTGGACGCAGCGAGCATTGTCTTAAGGGGCCCGACCCCCCCAAAAATACTTCATTCGGCCCGCTTTGCGCGCGAAAATGTATGCTTTTCCATGGTGAAAATCTCAATAGTTCTTCTTTTATCTAATTCATTTTTGGTTGTTCAGGCTTGCGGTGGGCGGCGCCCCTGATTCCGTTGACAGCTTGAAGATGTCCTAAGTTAGGTTTAATTGTCGTAAAGGTGGATGGCAATAATCGGTGATATGATTTCCCCCGATTTGAAGCAACGAGATAAGAACAGGAATAATGATCGAGAAAACGCAAACGAAGCTGATCCGTGTCAGATATATTATCGGAGTGAATGAAACATGTTTAATTAAATATATTCCAATCGGGTATCTACACAAGAACCTGAAAACGGGTGCGTGGCGGGAGGTGGGAAAACCACTTCGTAAATTATCAATTCCCATGCAACATCCGTAGGATTAAATGCTCTTGAAAGTTGAATGTACCCATTCCCCACGCCCCTGTGCACTGTACCTCCATTCATGCTTCTAAGAAGTAATATGAGCTAAATTACTATCGGTTAAAATAGTAGGTTTTCAGATCTCCGAGTCCATGATCCAGGATAGGATCCCGATCCACCTCTGGGATCCACGTACGTTTCAGCAGGCGTGTCAGATACAGACAGGCGGGCGGATGTCCAACATCAGCGGTGGTGTGTGTGTCTGTGTCGCAGGTGGCGGTTCCCGATCGTAGCCGACGGTGGTCTGTAGCCGACGGTGGTCTGCAGCCGACGGTGGTCTGTAGCCGACGGTGGCCTGTAGCCGACGGTGGCCTGTAGCCGACGGTGGCCTGTAGCCGACGGTGGCCTGTAGCCGACGGTGGCCTGTAGCCGATGGTGGTCTGCAGCCGACGGTGGCCTGTAGCCGACGGTGGTCTGTCCGCAGCCGTCTGCAGTCGACGGTGGTCTGCAGCCGACGGTGGCCTGTAGCCGACGGTGGCCTGTAGCCGACGGTGGCCTGTAGCCTGAGGTTTGCAGTCCGCCCGGGACACCACCATGGGCAGTTGTCTGACGTTCCTCAATTCGCTCCGCTCGTACCACGGCACGCACCTGACCGCGCAGCAGGTAGAGCGGCAGCGACAGCTCCGCCGGCAGCGACACACGTGAGTTGGCGGTGATGACGTCAGAGGAGCGGGGCTGACGGTGATGACGCAGAGGGGCGGAGCTGACCGTGTCGGGGATCAGGGGAGTGGGACTGACGGTGTCGGGTCAGGGGAGCGGGGCTGACGGTGTCGGGGTCAGGGGAGCAGGGCTGACGGTGTCGGGGTCAGGGGAGCGGGGCTGACGGTGTCGGGTCAGGGGAGCGGGGCTGACGGTGTCGGGGTCAGGGGAGCGGGGCTGACGGTGTCGGGGTCAGGGGAGTAGGGCTGACGGTGTCAGGGGAGCGAGGTTGACGGTGTCAGGGGAGCAGGGCTGACGGTGTCGGTGTCGGGGGAGCGGGGCTGACGGTGTCGGGGTAGCGGGGCTGACGGTGTCGGGGTAGCGGGGCTGACGGTGTCAGGGTCAGGGGAGTGGGGCTGACGGTGTCAGTGGAGCGAGGCTGACGGTGTCAGGGTAGCGGAGCTGACGGTGCTGGGGTCAGGGGAGCGAAGCTGACGGTGTCGGGGCCAGGGGAGCGGGGTCGACGGTGTCAGAGGAGCAGGGCTGACGGTGTCGGGGGAGCGAGGGCTGACGGTGCCGGGGCCAGGGGAGCGGGGCTGACGGTGTCAGGAGAGCAGAGCTGACGGTGTCAGGGGAGCGGGCCTGATGGTGTCTGGGTCAGGGGAGTGAAGCTCAAAGAGAATATAATTTGTTCCTGGTGTTGATATATTTATGATATATTTGAACACGTTTATATTGCAAAAATATATGATAAATAAGACACTGCATGCGACACGTTATATGCTGGAAATGAGTGCTAAAAAGTTACAGATGAGTACAAAAAGATTTCAAGATTCAAAGTGTCCACTTAAGTGATATGGTAGCGAAAAAGTAATGAAAGTCTTATCTGAGGGAAGTAGTTGGAAAATGGGTACAAGGTTGTTAATTAATTGCATTCCTCAATAACCAATTTCGTACTGAATTAATTTGTTTATTGATGTATGCATACATTAATTGAATACTTGACTTATTTAAGCATTCATTCTTCATTTTTCCCAAAGTGGAACTGCTCATGCTCGGTTGTTTACCCATTCTCACATAGGTACCCGGCACCACCCCTGCTTCCAAGTCCAGTCCAATTCGACGAGGCAGCTGGTGGTATCACCATCGTACATGAGAGCTCCTTCCGGACGTGCCTCATGGTCCGAGAGCAGTTTTCGATTTCAGCCCGTTGGCATGCCAGGCTGACATTTCACTTCCATTGATCAGGCGGCCGGCGGATGGCTACCGACAGACGTTAGTGATATGTGCCCCGGGGGATTCTGACGCCAAATGTCACCGGCGTGCGGTGCCAGCTCAGACGGAGCTTGCCACTCCGCAGCGACGGCCGCCACTCCTCAGCCACGACCTCCACTCCACAGTCACCACCGCCACTCCTCAGTCACCGCCGCCACTCCGCAGTCACCACCGTCACTCTACAGTAACCGTCGCCACTCCGCAGCCACGGCCGCCACTCTACAGTCACCGCCGCCACTCCACAGTCACTGCCGCCACTCCACAGTCACCGCCGCCACTCCACAGTCACCGCCGCCACTCTACAGTCACCACCGCCACTCCACAGTCACCACCGCCACTCCTCAGTCACCGCCGCCACTCCGCAGTCACCACCGTCACTCTACAGTAACCGTCGCCACTCCGCAGCCACGGCCGCCACTCTACAGTCACCGCCGCCACTCCACAGTCACCGCCGCCACTCCACAGTCACCGCCGCCACTCCACAGTCACCGCCGCCACTCCACAGTCACCGCCGCCACTCCACAGTCACCGCCGCCACTCCACAGTCACCACCGCCACTCCTCAGTCACCGCCGCCACTCTACAGTCACCACCGCCACTCCACAGTCACCACCGCCACTCCTCAGTCACCGCCGCCACTCCGCAGTCACCACCGTCACTCTACAGTAACCGTCGCCACTCCGCAGCCACGGCCGCCACTCTACAGTCACCGCCGCCACTCCACAGTCACTGCCGCCACTCCACAGTCACCGCCGCCACTCCACAGTCACCACCGCCACTCCACAGTCACCGCCGCCACTCCACAGTCACCGCCGCCACTCTACAGTCACTGCCGCCACTCCACAGTCACCGCCGCCACTCCACAGTCACCGCCGCCACTCTACAGTCACCACCGCCACTCCACAGTCACCACCGCCACTCCACGGTCACCATCGCCACTCCTCAGTCACCACCGTCACTCTACAGTAACCGTCGCCACTCCGCAGCCACGGCCGCCACTCTACAGTCACCGCCGCCACTCCACAGTCACTGCCGCCACTCCACAGTCACCGCCGCCACTCCACAGCCACGGCCGCCACTCCACAGTCACCGCCGCCACTCTACAGTCACCGCCACCACTCCACAGTCACCGACGCCACTCCAGTCACCACCGCCACTCCACAGTCACCAACGCCACTCCGCAGCCACCGCCGCCAGGTCGACAAGGGTGTTCGGCTGGGAGTTACTGGGAACACAGGAATAATGCACACCTCGCCTGACCTTTGCGTAGCCTTGATGTATGCGTTGAGACGGCGAATGCCTTAATTTATCCATCTCCCTGAAGTATAACTGTCACGACACACTGGACTAAATAGGGCATCATCTCCAAAGTACCGTAAGAAATTTCATCAGCTGTCATTTTCAGGCGCGCAAGTAACCGATTCTGTTTAACCCTCCCCGTCTTTCCGGTCATATCCTCACACCCCGTCTCGGGGGGGTCGATAGTGACCCCCCTAATGTCCTAGTCTAATCTCCAAACTAAGCGTTGCACGAAAACGAAAGAGGTGTCATCGGAACGCGCTCGACGAGTAGGGCCAGACACCTCCCCCAAACAATTTTACCCAAAAAAGTGACGTCACTAGGGGGCCTAGGTTTTCACGACTTACATCATGTGTTTCGCTCTGGGGAGTTCATTTTGGGAGATATTTGAAAAAAAACAAGTATTATTTGGAATCAGAACAGGAAAGCGAAATCGACCAGGACCATAACATAGTTGCCCACGCAAAAATATTTTTTTTAAATTAAAAATTTCAACATTTTGAGTTTTCAAGTTTTCTTTAATTCTCCTTTTCTAATGGGTAGAGCTGACCGAAAAACGTTGTTCGAACTCAGCTTACTCCAATAAAAATGCTTACTTTAGCCAGAATCTTCGATTTTAACTGTAATGGTCAAATATGGAAAACTAATAAGTAATCAAAAACGGAAAAAATCCTCTGGTGCGTTTTGTTGCGTCCCTAAAGATAAGCAAACGCTGAAAGTTTCATTAAAATATCTTTATCCGTTAAAGCGTGACGACTGGTTGAACGTTTTTGGAGGTGACCTTACTTGACCTTGACTAGCTCGTTGACCTTAGAAGACCTGACTTCAAAATTTTGGCACAACATGCAAAATGGATGTGGGAAAAGGTGCGCCAAATTTCTGGCGCTGCCGCGCGCCGTTCTTTCAATATCCGCGGTAAACCTTATGGGGGGGGGGGGTCGATAACGAACCCCCCCGAGACGGCGCGGGTTAACAATGGCGTGCTCGTTTACTTATCGACCAGGAATGCCCTAATCATGGCCCACGGGACTGCAAAAGCGGATATACCGACGCGGTGCCAGAACCGAATCTGGGATGACTCCAGGAACCGTCCTTTCTGGTCTCTTAGTCCTTGCCGTGCATACTTAATTTCATAAGAAGGATAGTCCTGTGATGTCCATTTCAAATGCGCCCATTAGTGCGCAAATTATAACTGGAAGATGCACCTATATATGCGAGCTTGATATAATTGTACGTGATTTGATGTTATGAACAGAACAAATAGATTGAAGAGCCATGGAAGATATATATATATATATATATATATATATATATATATATATATATATATATATATATATATATATATATATAATATATATATATATATATATATATATATATATAAGATATATAGATATATAAGATATATGATGCATAGGAAGAACTTATCGATGTTCAGGGTCGTAAAATCTCCAAGGGCTTCCTCAGATTCCCAACAGCCATTGCCTCACCCTCACCCTCACCTTTCCCTCACCTCCAACAGCCATTGCCTTCACCTCCATAATTATGATGACGTAGCACCTATACAAGCGCCAACCAATCACAGACTGACGGTGCACCTTCCGTTGCAGGGCAAGTTCTGTACGAGAGACCCAGCCCACATACAACACGGACGAAGAGTTGCGCCAGCATCAGCTCCCTCCTGCGCAAACAGGACACACGTCTCAGGCGTACATATACGGAGTGCATCCGAACTCAGAGAAGGCGCCTCGGTCATAGAAGCTCGCACGTCAAGCAACACCAAACACCACTTTGGGACATGCTGGTGCTATTGGACTTTCCTGTGACAATCAGAGCATCCCGGCGGTTCTGCAGATGTCTCGGATCATCGTGGCCAGCTTCAGCGCCGCTGCTATGTTGATCTCTGCTGTGGCAGCGACTCACCTTCAGAGAAGCCGCTGACTGGACGCCCCATCCAGAAGTACCCGACGACCACCCACAGGACCACGCGTGAAGCAATCAGCAGTAAATCAGAAAATAGACCAGGGGTGCTCTTGTAACTGATAGTTGAAGGCTTCAAATACTGCGCTCGTGTTTGAAGTGTTCAAACGTGCGCTCGTTAGGTCCTCGTATTTGTACTTTAAGGGTGTTTTACAAACATTGGGGCCACCCAAATACACTCAGCCGAGAAGCAAACAATAAATCTACCCAGGAGCACAACTGCTTCAACCTGTACGGCTGATGATCAAAATGTAGCCTGGTGCATACTACGGCACGCTCAAATGTGAAAATTAGCATTTATACCAAGTAGACTACATTTAGTAAATACCGATGGGTTCAGCTCAATGGGTTTGTGCTATTCAACACAAGTTGTGCATACCGAGCACTTTGCATACTCTAAGGGGGCCACTAGCCCCTCAATCATTAATTTGCTTCCCTAATCAGACCGAAGACTAACCATTGGGCCTACGAAAATATGCTATATCAAAATGGCTTGGACTGTGGCAACTTTAACCAGCGAGGTCATTTTCCCCCTCCAGTCCCCATCAATTTCACAAAGTGACACCCGTGCTGCCAAGTGCCAATGTTGCATTAAAATTACATAGTAAGTTGTTCTGGTACGCATAATTTAGCACTCAGACAGAGGTAGAGGATAAGCACCACATGTCTGGTCACCAGTGGGCTTAATGCGATACAGCAGCTTCCGAGGTGCCAGGCGCCGTCCAGTGAACACCAGAGGCGCCTGGTTCGGTTGACGTCACTGCAGCCCCGACAGCGGCCGACGCCAACGACCAGCCGGGCCTTGGGCTGTTCAATGGAGCTTGCGATGCTACCGTCAGCCAAAATAAGCCCCACCCCAATCAGCTGCCGTCAGCAGGCCGTCAGCGGCTTGTGTTTTAATGGATGCATGAACTACGCAAACGAGCCGTAGGCGGTGATATTAGTTCAGCTTCTTTTCAATTAACCAATGGAAGACCCATTCAAGTGATACAATATGCAAGAGCACGTTGCCATTTTTGAAGACATTCGGACAGCTTGTTTTGCACACTTTCCCATGATATGTCCGTTCATGTCAGCTTTCTCTTCCTAGTTCACATAAACGACGGGCGCGGCCATGCCACCTGCTGACCCCTCAGTTGCCCTTTTACCATCAATCGCATCAGCGATCTGGCAATGCCGGTTTCATTCCATTGGCCGGGTTCAAATCACTCTAAGCCAATCAGCAGCCTTTCTACTGTCTGCAAGAGTTGACGGTGACGCCGTAAGCGCGACTTGACCAGCCCTCTAGATGGGAGCTGACGTTACACGTGCGCGAATATCCCGGTGGGCGGATATCCCAGTGGGCGGATATCCCGGTGGGCGGATATCCCGGCTGCGACTCCATGTGTCCGCACTAGAATGGCGCTTCAAGTCCCACCGGCATGTCAGCACGCTTCAATATGACTTCTGGAGTTTTACCTACGGAGTGTCACACCCTAGGTATATCAGACACTAGACAGAAGACGTCGTGAAAGCTGCGTGTGACGTCATAAACCTGTCCGTGATGACAATGGATCCCGCGTGTCCGGTGTGGCGGCTGTCAGACGGAGTATGTCCGGTCTGGCGGCTGTCAGACGGAGCGTGTCCGGTGTGGCGGCTGTCAGACGGAGCGTGTCCGGTGTGGCGGCTGTCAGACGGAGCGTGTCCGGTGTGGCGGCTGTCAGACGGAGCGTGTCCGGTGTGGCGGCTGTCAGACGGAGCGTGTCCGGTGTGGCGGCTGTCAGACGGAGCGTGTCCGGTGTGGCGGCTGTCAGACGGATCGTGTCCGGTGTGGCGGCTGTCAGACGGAGCGTGTCCGGTGTGGCGGCTGTCAGACGGAGTGTGTCCGGTCTGGCGGCTGTCAGACGGAGCGTGTCCGGTGTGGCGGCTGTCAGACGGAGTATGTCCGGTGTGGCGGCTGTCAGACGGAGCGTGTCCGGTGTGGCGGCTGTCAGACGGAGCGTGTCCGGTGTGGCGGCTGTCAGACGGAGTGTGTCCGGTGTGGCGGCTGTCAGACGGAGCGTGTCCGGTGTGGCGGCTGTCAGACGGAGCGTGTCCGGTGTGGCGGCTGTCAGACGGAGCGTGTCCGGTGTGGCGGCTGTCAGACGGAGCGTGTCCGGTGTGGCGGCTGTCAGACGGAGTATGTCCGGTGTGGCGGCTGTCAGACGGAGCGTGTCCGGTGTGGCGGCTGTCAGACGGAGCGTGTCCGGTGTGGCGGCTGTCAGACGGAGCGTGTCCGGTGTGGCGGCTGTCAGACGGAGTATGTCCGGTGTGGCGGCTGTCAGACGGAGTATGTCCGGTGTGGCGGCTGTCAGACGGAGTGTGTCCGGTGTGGCGGCTGTCAGACGGAGCGTGTCCGGTGTGGCGGCTGTCAGACGGAGTGTGTCCGGTGTGGCGGCTGTCAGACGGAGCGTGTCCGGTGTGGCGGCTGTCAGACGGAGTGTGTCCGGTGTGGCGGCTGTCAGACGGAGCGTGTCCGGTGTGGCGGCTGTCAGACGGAGCGTGTCCGGTGTGGCGGCTGTCAGACGGAGTGTGTCCGGTGTGGCGGCTGTCAGACGGAGCGTGTCCGGTGTTGCGGCTGTCAGACGGAGCGTGTCCGGTGTGGCGGCTGTCAGACGGAGTATGTCCGGTGTGGCGGCTGTCAGACGGAGCGTGTCCGGTGTGGCGGCTGTCAGACGGAGCGTGTCCGGTGTGGCGGCTGTCAGACGGAGCGTGTCCGGTGTGGCGGCTGTCAGACGGAGCGTGTCCGGTGTGGCGGCTGTCAGACGGAGCGTGTCCGGTGTGGCGGCTGTCAGACGGAGCGTGTCCGGTGTGGCGGCTGTCAGACGGAGCGTGTCCGGTGTGGCGGCTGTCAGACGGAGCGTGTCCGGTGTGGCGGCTGTCAGACGGAGCGTGTCCGGTGTGGCGGCTGTCAGACGGAGCGTGTCCGGTGTGGCGGCTGTCAGACGGAGCGTGTCCGGTGTGGCGGCTGTCAGACGGAGCGTGTCCGGTGTGGCGGCTGTCAGACGGAGCGTGTCCGGTGTGGCGGCTGTCAGACGGAGCGTGTCCGGTGTGGCGGCTGTCAGACGGAGCGTGTCCGGTGTGGCGGCTGTCAGACGGAGCGTGTCCGGTGTGGCGGCTGTCAGACGGAGCGTGTCCGGTGTGGCGGCTGTCAGACGGAGCGTGTCCGGTGTGGCGGCTGTCAGACGGAGCGTGTCCGGTGTGGCGGCTGTCAGACGGAGCGTGTCCGGTGTGGCGGCTGTCAGACGGAGCGTGTCCGGTGTGGCGGCTGTCAGACGGAGCGTGTCCGGTGTGGCGGCTGTCAGACGGAGCGTGTCCGGTGTGGCGGCTGTCAGACGGAGCGTGTCCGGTGTGGCGGCTGTCAGACGGAGCGTGTCCGGTGTGGCGGCTGTCAGACGGAGCGTGTCCGGTGTGGCGGCTGTCAGACGGAGCGTGTCCGGTGTGGCGGCTGTCAGACGGAGCGTGTCCGGTGTGGCGGCTGTCAGACGGAGCGTGTCCGGTGTGGCGGCTGTCAGACGGAGCGTGTCCGGTGTGGCGGCTGTCAGACGGAGCGTGTCCGGTGTGGCGGCTGTCAGACGGAGCGTGTCCGGTGTGGCGGCTGTCAGACGGAGCGTGTCCGGTGTGGCGGCTGTCAGACGGAGCGTGTCCGGTGTGGCGGCTGTCAGACGGAGCGTGTCCGGTGTGGCGGCTGTCAGACGGAGCGTGTCCGGTGTGGCGGCTGTCAGACGGAGCGTGTCCGGTGTGGCGGCTGTCAGACGGAGCGTGTCCGGTGTGGCGGCTGTCAGACGGAGCGTGTCCGGTGTGGCGGCTGTCAGACGGAGCGTGTCCGGTGTGGCGGCTGTCAGACGGAGCGTGTCCGGTGTGGCGGCTGTCAGACGGAGCGTGTCCGGTGTGGCGGCTGTCAGACGGAGCGTGTCCGGTGTGGCGGCTGTCAGACGGAGCGTGTCCGGTGTGGCGGCTGTCAGACGGAGCGTGTCCGGTGTGGCGGCTGTCGGACGGAGTGTGTCCGGTGTGGCGGCTGTCAGACGGAGCGTGTCCGGTGTGGCGGCTGTCAGACGGAGCGTGTCCGGTGTGGCGGCTGTCGGACGGAGTGTGTCCCGTGTGGCGGCTGTCGGACGAGCGTGTCCGGTGTGGCGGCTGTCAGACGGAGCGTGTCCGGTGTGGCGGCTGTCAGACGGAGCGTGTCCGGTGTGGCGGCTGTCAGACGGAGCGTGTCCGGTGTGGCGGCTGTCGGACGGAGCGTGTCCGGTGTGGCGGCTGTCAGACGGAGCGTGTCCGGTGTGGCGGCTGTCAGACGGAGCGTGTCCGGTGTGGCGGCTGTCGGACAGAGCGTGTCCGGTGTGGCGGCTGTCGGACAGAGCGTGTCCGGTGTGGCGGCTGGAGCTACCAATAGTGGTTGGTTTGACCCTGGTGTTTGCACCAGCCGCTTGCAGTGCTTGCCGTACATCTCCCGAAGTGTGTTGTCACGCGTGCCAAGTATCAAACATGTCTCTCTTCTTGATGGTCGCATTCACAACATGTCGAGAGCTGCGAATCTCTGCCGTGCTTATTGTCGCCTTCATACGGGAACGAAGCATTTCTGAGCAGCTTATAAATGCACGTCTAACATATAAGTAGTTTTAACAAACCTGCTTAGTCGCGTGCTTGGCAAGTGGAAGGTGGGTGACTTGATGATTTACTCTTTGGTCACTCTGTCAATTATGTCATATGTCAGTGTCATACGGGATTAGTTGGCATTGCATTATCCCCAGATACAGAACAGGATATAAACAGATGTAAGCGTCGTCAGTGGTGCAGCTAGCAGGAACTGATTGATGACTCCATGCCGTTGGAAAATAAACACTGAATGGACGGATGTAAGTATTTGATTTTTGAACACAGCGAGCACATTAGTAGAACTTGCGTCCAATGCTCATCGGATCTCACTCAAGAGCCCCATCTCGCCTGCTTCCTCGGGTCCTCAGGAGGACGGCGCTTCACCGCCCCGAGACGGCGATGAAGGGACGGGCATCGGCCTGGCCGATACTGCAGCTGAAATGGTAGTCGAACGCCTTGTTAGGCGTATCATGAGCGACGTGGAGTGTGCCGGATCTCTTCTTATTCGGAGCGGCTGTGAACACATTGGAACATTCGATCTACCTTGTGGCGCGTTGATCAAATGCACACATGTTTTCATTTACCGAAGTACGGTGGATTGTAAAATGGCACATTGTAGGGGAGACCGATGGTTGATACAACAGCATTTTCTCCAAAAGTATGAAGCCGGTTTCTTTGGCATCCACACATGCTGCTTTTAGCACCCTCTTCTCGCGGTTAGAACAAGCTCAAGTTATTTCGACCCGCGGCTGCGGAATGGTGACGATGTGGCATATTTTTGCGGGCGAAAGTAAAATTTCAATGTTAGTGCTTCCCACTTAATTTCTAATTGTACGCCCAGTAGCTAACATTTTAGGTGTCTGTTACCATTACCGTGTTCTCTCAGCTTTGCAACGGTGAAATGCTTTTATCGTTTGCCGCTACGCTGTACTCGCAATGTTGCATAACATGTTAGAACCTGCAACAAAAAGCCTATGGGGTAAATTGATACACCCTGCATCAACCTAATCAGGCTTTATCAACATCAGCCTTTTTCAACGTTTCATGGACTGGTAATTTAATAAAATAACCACAGACTTGCCTATTTGTATTAAGGTGTTTGTTAAAACTGTTCAAAAAATCTTATTCAATAATTATACGAGAATTTATCACCTGACGGAATAGACTGAACAAAGGAAAAGGTGCAGCTACGGAATGATCGTTTGCGCATTCCATAAATGTTATAAGCCATGAGCTATGGTCAGCCAAGACTCAAAACAACATTTTTACTCTAAAGGTGAAACATGGATCTTTCAGATGGCGTAAAGTAATGTCACCTATATATAACATAATTTATTTCACTTACATTTTATCAACCTACCCCATCGTCACTAAAAATTTACCCCTACAGAGGGGTAAGTTGATGAACCGGTAGTTGTGTGAGGTTTGGCTCTCTGGTGGTAAGCCCAGAGGATGCCACGGACAAAATAATTATTGGGGATGATACTAGAAGGTTTAGGCTTGGCATAGGTGTGGCTATCTCCTCGCTATCCTTCCAAAGTGATGAGTTATTTTGAGTTTCGCCAAAATTGTATCAACTAGACCCGGACTCCCTTATGCCTAAACGGTCCAATAAGAAATGCCATCTCATCCCATCGTAACGCAACTTAAAGGATTTGTGTTAGAACCCCATGCAATAAGGTGGCATTTTTTCCGTGCAAATAATGTGCACTCCAAGAACCGTAAAAAAATTTAATTGGCGAGGGTTAAGAAGAGACAAATGAGCAGGCCAGGATCATGTGGAATAAAACACACAACTCTTACTTTACCCTAGAACTACCTGAGAGAGGGCAAATTCCCAATTAAGTTTTTTTCTGGATAGCCGCCGAGCCTGTGGCGCAATCGCACTCAAATTGGGGGAGATTGTAATCGATACATTTTACGGAGACGTTAGAGACGTAACGAAGATTGTGCCGACTGCTCAGCAACAACAACCGGGCTTTCCTCGCATTTACCTCGAGACCGTTCGCCTCAATCAATTGTCAGGAGAGGTCAGAACTTGTTCCATCTGAGTGACGAACTTTTGGGATTCAGACTTTTTACACTGACCCACATTTCAATATCGCCTGCGCAAAATAGTACTATGCACCTTCTGCAACTTACTGCCACCGTTGGAGAAGATACGGTAGAGCAAGAAACCGCAAGACAATCATTGAAGAACTGCGATGTAGCTGGGCAGTGATGGCAGTGCATTTGCATTGGTCCCCAGACCGTCAGTTAGACACTCTGGGTGTGATGTTGTAGGTAAACTGGAAACTAGGAATTGTGGATACCATGGGGGCCTAATTTTGAGAGTAGCTCCGGATGATCTATCACATCAAAGCATCTGCTGAAATCCAACAGACAGGAAGGGACATTTCCTCTCAGCGTCAGGCGTCAGACGCAATGTTAATGCGGACATCGGAGGGGGGGTCCAATAAAGAAAGAAAACAGATAGGTTTCTGATGCCATTCTAGAACTTTGAAATATGCGCCCGCGACAAGCGCGCCCGGATGCCCACTAGTGTGTGCGCGAAGAATATAGTTATAATTTATAAGACTCTGTCTCCACAAAATATGATGTGTAGTGCATTTATGAAAGTTAGCTTGCTTTCAGACGTCAATTTCATTGCCACTTACAGTGATATATTGCGCATATTTTTACTTTGCCTATTGTCTTCTGGAACTATTTTCCACCATAAACGACGGGTCGCCGCGCCGGCGCGGTGGCGACGCCCGCGACTGGTCCCCGACCGCCTGCCACTCATAATATGGCGGGGCGCGGAACCATACTCTGAATGTTGATGGTCCCCAACGCCAAACTTACATTACAGCGTAGTTCGTCGATTTTTGGACATTCATCATCTGTTGTGTTGAAAATGCGGCAAACAATTAAAAATTCGTGCAGAGATCACTAATGCCCATATTTTTTTGGTTCAAATCCCGAACATAATTTTTCATGATCGCAACTGAGCTTAACGTTCGACGAATTCATGGCATTATAGCACAGTGTTGCCACTTTTTAAAATTCCTTGCCGGTTTATCTGATATTGCGGCGAACAATTATAAGTTCATGGATGCGGAACTCACGACTAGGACCGCCGCCAGGGTCGCTATAGCGACCCTGGATAACTGTAGTTATCGATTATAAGATCAAATTGATACGTTTTTGTAAAAGTGCCTTATTGAGGTAATGAACTTCAGATGTTTTTCTTTACATGTATCGTATTCCGGATGTCCTTGCGCAGAAAATTGGTGTCGGTATTTTGGGGTTGAAAGTAGCACGTCGTCAATCCACTGATGCTGCAAATCGCATCAATGATGGCATCGTTTTCGGGGTCCAAATCCCGAACCGATTTTTTCAACAACCTGACCGCAGCTGAGCTTTATGTTCGCCGAATTCATGATATTATAAGGCGGTGCTGCGACTTTTTGAGATTCGTGGCCCGTTTGCTTGATATCGCGGCAAATAATTACAAATTCGTGGTTGGATCAATGACGGCATTATTTTTTGGGGTCCAAATCCCGAAGCTAATTTTTCAACAAAATGATCGCAACTAAGCTTAACGTTCGCCGAATTCATGGCATTACAACGCAGTGCTGCGATTTAAAAACAAAAACATTTATTGCATGGTTTCTGGGTATTGTTCAATTTATGACAATGTCGGGCCGCTCTGCCTATAGTTTCCCCAGCCGGCCGATTGGAGGCGCTAGTTTCGCCGCCCGAAAGCTGGCGCTAATGTCCGCGCTGGACGCGTAACGGTCGTTCGCGGAGAGGATTTGGTCGGATGTAGAAATTATGGCAGTTTCCGTCGAGTGACGCGGACGGAAACCGTGCTGAGTGGGGGACATCAGGTGGTTTTGGGACATGAAACACATGGGACATGTGGGAGAGTTGTAGATTTGGTGATTGACAGCTCGCTCTACAATGAGGGCAGTGACAAGGACGATACGAACATGATGGCATTTGGAGGAACTGGCGGGATCGCCGAGCTTAAAGATGAGGTAGACAAGAGTGTTTCCAGGATGGAAGACTATCAGAGCGGGCAATGCTTGAGTTGGCCAAATGCTTACAAGTACCGTACCGATCGCGTCAAAAGAGAGCAGGATTATGTAGATGCTGATGCCGTCTTCAGTTCTTGGTTTTTGTATGCATCTTTGGCATGCGTTTAGTATGCAGGCAGACATCTCAGTTTCTAAGCGCATCATTTGGCTTCCGGCTCTCTCCATTCATGGACCGACCTGGATGACAAGTGAGTCACTCAGAAAGATACGAAATGCCAGCCAAACCGCACAGGGTTGCCTGATGTGCCCTTGCCGAGAATGCGACTTGTGCATCATACATGCCATGTGTTCGACGGTGTGGATGTTGCACACGGACACAGTGTACCGGGCGACGGTATGGATGTTGTATACGGACACAGCCACAGCCAGATCTGCCACGTGGACTGTCACAGCCACAGCCAGACCCGCCACGTGGACCGTCACAGCCACAGCCAGACCCGCCACGTGGACCGTCACAGCCACAGCCACAGCCAGACCGGCCACGTGGACCATGCCACGTTGCTACCACACAGGGACGTGGACGGGGTCACACCGATTTAACGTTTGCGCCAAGTTCGGATCTAACCATTGCTTCATCATGGTCGACTGAATTGATCGACCCGGGCGACCCACGTCGTCAAGGACACGATCTGCGTAACTGCAAGCGAGATTTACCTGGTTATCAATGGCTATGACTTATCGTTTGCCGAACAGACACAGCCTGTTCTATCTAATAGGCGAATTAGATTAACCAGGGTTAAGCACCCTTCATGGCTGACCGGGGAAGTAAAGCATTTATTGGAGTCAAAGAAACAGGCATTCAAGAAACTAAAATATGCTAACTCTGAGGTAAACCTGAAATCATATAAAATAGCTAGAAATAAAGTTAGGAGGTGTGTTAGGGCATCTAAAAGACTGGCTGAAATCAAATTAGCTCGGGAATGTTCAGCAGGTAATGCTAAGAGATTCTTTAGTTTCTACAAATTTAAGGCTAAGAAGTGTAGTGTAGGACCAGTGGAGGTAGATGGGGAATTAGTGGTTGAAGATTGTGATATTGTGGAATCCCTAAGCAAGCAATTCTCATCAGTCTTTACTAAAGAGAATTCTGGTAGAATAGAAACAACTGAATCGTATGCCATGACCGTTGATAGGTTGGAGTATCTTACAATAACTACAGAAGCTGTAGAAAAGCTGTTGCAGACTATAAAACCTAATAAAGCTTCTGGACCAGATGATATATATGCTAGGGTTTTAATAGAGTGTGCTAAAGCTTTAGCAGTTCCCCATGGTATAATTTTCAGGCGGTCTATGGAATATTCTGAAGTGCCTGAAGATTGGAGAAATGCAAATGTAGTACCAATTTTCAAAAAGGGAAGTATGAAGTGTGTAGGGAACTACAGGCCAGTCAGTTTGACCACAATAGTTTGCAAGGTACTAGAACATCTGGTTAAACAGAATGTTCAGATTCATCTTGATAGGCACAATCTTTTAAGGGATACTCAACATGGATTTCGATCTCGAAGATCTTGTTTAACTAACCTTTTGGAGTTCATGGAATATGTTACTAAAGAAGTAGACAATCAAAGCAGGATAGATGTTGAGTACTTGGACTTTAGCAAAGCTTTTGATAAAGTTCCACATGGGAGGCTAATTCATCAACTACAGCAACATGGGATTGTTGGAAAAGTTCTAGGTTGGATTGAAGCATGATTGAGGGGAAGGAAACAAAGGGTAATGTTAAATGGATGTAAATCTGATTGGAAGGATGTTCTGAGTGGAGTACCACAGGGCTCTGTTCTAAGGCCACTTCTCTTTATGAACTTTGTGAATAACATTGAGGTAGGGCTGAGGAATAGTGTTCAAATTTGCGGATGACAGCAAGCTGGTAGGAGTGGCAAACAGTTGTGATCAATCTATAAATATTTTGGGTATGGCCCTTCTTCGGAGAGGGGCCGAAGAAGGGCCATCTCCGAAGAAGGGCCATGCCCGAAATATATACTATATATACTAGACCGATTCGTGATCCTATTTTACTTGATATGATAATTTAGTTACTTTTTATAATCGTCTTTAATTCGACTATGCTCAGTGCAGCTCTCCGCAACACTATCATCTACGAATGAAGTTAACAACTGCGCCCAGCATCCCAGCACATGCCAGCTGAGACACACGCCGTATGACATTTCACTTGTTGACATCATATTTCAGTTACCTCGCCTCTATACCTATTCGTGAATGGATATTAAGTGTGAACGGGTCTGGATGCTTCATACGAAATAATTGCGAAGTCTGAGATAAAAAGGTAGTGAAGGCACACGAGAGGCGCCTCACCAGTTGATGAAGCCTGACATTGTGGTTTTTCAGGGGTCTGCCAAATTCATCATGTCGAAGAGCTCATTCTTGGTGCTCTCGAACGGCACCGGTTCCAGGTCATGCCCTCGCAGCTGATGCTGGGTCGCATTGTTCCGTGCCAATGGCATCCGTCAACACTATCGAAGCCACACAGCAGTGGTATCCTCGGGCACCCTCAATGGTGTCCATCAACACCACTCGCGACATAACATCAGTGGCAACCTCGGGCACCCTCAATGGTGTCCTTCAACACCACTCGCGACATAACATCAGTGGCAACCTCGGATACCCTCAATGGTGTCCCTCAACACCACTCACGATATAAAATCAGTGGCAACCTCGGGCACCCTCAATGATGTCCCTCAACAGTCCATGGGTGTAACCACTGGGGGGGGGGGGACATTTCCCCCAATTTTTGAAAAGTGGCTATTTGTCCCCCTTAATTTTTCCTTGTCCCCCAAGCCTCAGCTACCTGAGTATGATCGCTGCAAAATTATACTTATACTAGATGGCGATATTGAAGCGATATCGACCGAACGCGAGGTTCGGTTGTTATCGCTTCAATTTCCATCAAATGGGCATCATTCGACGTGGCCTGTTATGCTGTATCAGAATGCTAAGCAATCGAATTATATTTCCAATGGCCAAGGACAAGCTGATCATCCGGTCCGCTCAATTTTCTTTCGTTTTCGCTCAAACCCATCCAAATCTGGTATCAAGCAATAATCAGTGGCGAACACTCGAGGAACATTTAAAACCGGAAAATGTCAATGGCAAAGATTTGATTAAGGTCTTCGATGACCTCGCATTTCGTCGCTATGGCTTCAATTTGCAGAAAATTGGTGTCATTCGACGTCGCTTGTTGTGCGGTATCAGAAAGTTGATAATTAGAAATCATCTCAACGGGTCAAAATTCAAGCTGATTTTGTCGATCGCCTCACTTTTTTTTATCGCCCAAACCTACCCAGATCCACTATCAAGCGATAGCCCGTGGTGAACCATCGCGTAACATTTTGAAACCGGGATATATCAAGGTCAAACCTCAAGGTCAAAGGCTATATTGAATTTTTCGAAGTCCTCGCAATTCGTCGCTATGGGTTCAATTTGCATCAAGTGGGTGTCATTGGACGCGGCTTGAGCTGTTTTATAATGTTACGAAATCGAACTAATTTCAAAGATCAAAGGTCACACCGAATTTTTCGTCGCCTCGCATTTTTTTGTCGCCCTAACCTACCTACATCTGGTATCAAGCAATAACCCGTGATGCTCCTCGAGTAAGATTTCAAACCGGAACATGCCAATTTCAAACCACAAAATCGAAGGGTAGCTTAAATTGCATGAAGTCGTCGTACTTCGTCGCTATGTCTTCAATTTGCATCAAGTGAGAGTCATTCGACATGACGTGAGGTACAAACTGTTGGAGGCCGGGTGGCGGGCGCTTGACAGCGAACCCCGGCCGCTCCACACTGCTTCTTAGTTTTCTCCGGAGCAAGTAAGCACCGCAGTTTCATAGTGTGCTTATAGAAATGCGAACTTCTTATCGTGATTGTGTGACGCCGCCGTGAACTGTGAGTGTTTTAATAATCCGTAAATCGCCTTATCATGTTTTGGATAATTCAATTGTGCTGATGCGTGTAATGTGTGGAGGCAAGCCACATTTTCAGAGAAAACCTTCGTAAGCGTGTGACAAGATTTATAATTAAACCAGGTTCCCGGTCCTGTCATCGAAATTTCATCATCAGTGCAAGCTTCCGAGAAACCAGCAAAAAGTACAGAACTATCGTCATGTCCTCCAGCCGCCGAACAGCCACCAGCCGCAAACGCGCAAGAACACCTCCAGCAATATTTTCGCACCCCTCCACCCCCGTCAACTCCGCCCCCTAGGACAGCCGTCGCAGATGTCTGCGTGTCCGGATGTCTTCGTCGAGAGCGGTTGGCGTCGATGGCGTACCACTGCACGCTCTCTGCAACAGTTTTCCAGTTCTTGGGCCTCACCTACTTCACCTCATTAATACTTCTGTCGTCTCCTGCGTGTTCCCTACCTCGTGGAAAACTGCTTCGGTTGTTCCACTTCACAAATCTGGGCCTCGCGATGTCGCCAGTAACTTTCCTCCAATCTCTATTTTGCCAGTCTTATCCAAGTTATGTGAAAAAGTAGTCTGTAGCCAGCTGTCCTCTTATCTAGTCACTAATCACATTCTTTCCTCCTCCCAGTATGCATACAGGCCATGCCATTCGACGGAGGACACCCTGGTCGACGCTGTCGAGTGGATCACACGGCGTGACGACACTGGTCACATCGCTTCGGTCATCTCAATCGACCTAAGCAAAGCATTCGACAGCGTCGACCATGATATCCTCCTGCGTAAGCTGCAGTGGCACGGCGTCGACCCGAGGTGGTTTCACAGCTACCTTACTGACCGGCGGCAGGTGGTGAGGGGTGGCTCTTTATCCATTCCGCTATCCCATGGTGTTCCCAGGGATCCCTGGTTGATCCCTTGCTCTTTAGCATCTTCGTGAATGACCGGCCTTTTACCTTCCATACGGACGTCTGGTATCATATGCCGACGACACCCAGCTGCTAGACTCTGCACATCCTGATGAATTACCCGTTCTTAGATCCCGGCAGGAGAACACCATCCTTGCTATTCAGTCTTACTTCGCATCCAACTCCTTGAAGATGAACCCCACTAAAACTACCCTACTGTTTGTCGGTACGACCCAATCCCTAAAAAAGCCACATCCTACCAACTCAACATTGACAGTCACGTCCTAACCCCCTCGCCATTCGTGAAGATGCTGGGAGTCATCATTGACCACACCCTATCCTGGGAGGAGCACATATCACACGTTGTCAAAAAGTGCAACTCCACCTTGTTCTGTCTGCACAATATCCGTCACCATCTCACACCCGAAGCACGCAAACTCCTAATTCAGTCTCACGTCTTTCCATGCATCCTATACTGCCTCACTGTCTGGGGCGGGGCTGCCCAATGCGACCTTGGAAGAGTGCAGAAGGCGATCAATTTCGGGGCTAGGATCGTCGTAGGGGCTTGTCGTCGTGATCATATCTCACCGACAGTGGAAACGCTGGGCTGGCGCAGTGTCCGTGACCTCATCACCCACCGCGACAACATCGCCGTGTTTAGGGCCCTGAATGATCCACGAGCCCCCGAGGCGATCCGTTCTCTGTTCCGCTGGCGGTCGGATGTGTCCCGGCGCTCCACTCGTGCGACGGTGGCTGGGAACTGTAGCCACCGCCTTTCCGCCTCAGAATGTCACGTAGAGCCTTCTCCTTCCGGGCAGCCTGGGCCTGGAACCTACTGCCGCCGGCCACTTCCGCTTCTCGGACACGGGACGAGTTTGTCGCGATGCTGAACAACGTCTTATAAATTGACTTCACGTGTTCGGTTTTTCCCTGTATACCGTTGTTTTGCCGCTTTCATTTGTGCTCATGTTTGTGAAATGTATCTGACTGTAATCTGGCACAAACCAAATATTAATCCATTTATGGAATCGGTTTGTTAAATCTCGCAAATACAAATACACTTGTTCAGAAATCACATGAATTTCCAAAGTCAATGGTCGAGCTCATTTCTTCGGTCGCCCAGAATTTCTTCGTTTTCTCCCAAAGTTACCATGTTTGGCATGAAGAGATAGCCCGTGGGCAACCCTCGAGCAAAATTTCAACTCATGACATGTCAGGCCAAGCCTCAAGGTCAAAGGTTAGTTTTTATTTTTCAAAATCCTCGCGTTTCGTCGCTGCAAGCAAAAACAGATTTGATCCTCCTATTCCTATTACACTCCATCATTGTACACACACTAGACCTTCGACACCTGTGAAATTATTTCGATATCTCAACATTCTGATACCGTACGGCAAGCCACGTCGAATGACACCCACATAATTCAAATTTAAGCCATAGGGCTTAAATTCAGGCAAAATTTCCAAACTTCACACATTCCAGCTAATCACGCTCGGTCGCCAAAACGTCAACGTTCGTGCACGTGTACAAACGATGCGCGTATGCGCATTCGTCACACTTCGTGTGATTTTCCGGTTTCTGCTAGGCCTCCTACGTTTTACTAATTGCTGCCACATGATAGCCTTGTGCCATATTTGGTGGTTTCTGGTGTTGGATAAATCCGGATTCACGCCTAGTCTTGATGCACCTCCTCTCTTTGGTTAAATACGCTCTCAGATTGGCTACCGAACCGAGGCCCTAACTAGGTGTTGTTTTTTCGGAACATTTGCGTTTTTTTTCGTCTACGGATATATTTTAGGGCTTCAGCCAATTTTGTTAGGGGCCGAGCACATTTTTGAGACCCGACTCTTTTTCTTCAGTATTGATGCTTTTTTGTTGTGCACCGACGGTAATTTTGGGCAACCGGCGCTTTTTCAAAGACCCCGATGAGTGAGTGAGTGTGTGAGTTTGGCCAGCCTGCCACGGTGTGGTGATGTCGGCTGTTTCCGGTAGTGTGTAGATGAATGTGGTGGTGGGTTATGGTTCATGGAACGACGTAGTCGGGGGTAGAAGGAATAGGATAGGTAAGGTTGACTTGATGTAAGGTGCCGAAGTTAGGTAGTTTGAAGATAACAGAGTAGAGTTGGATAGAGGTGTGATGGGCTGTCTTGAAGTTGAGGCTGTAGGTTGTTCAGATGCTGAAGAAGGCGCAGTAGTGAAGAATGACGAGAAGAGAAGCCAGTCCGGACGGTGCTGCTTGGGGTATGGGGTGCAGAGGGGGGGGGTCATCGCCGTTTGGAGTGAACAGTTCAAGAAAACATATAGGCACTTAGGGGATCATGAATTTTTTCCCCTTGATATATGTATGTATGCGTACACACATATATTTTGTTTTCTCCATGTCTCTTTTTGTTCCTTTTTCCCCTTCACAGTTGTTCCAATATGCGTGTTGTTGAAAGGAAGTGGAAGATATGTTCGTGTAATGTTGGGTGTTCATCGTTGAGAAGCGTGGTGAGGTTTAGTGGGAGTGTGGGGTGGTTGAACGCACACCCCCCACTTCTCCGGTGTAATTTTGTGGGGGGAGTTGTTTTTGGGAAGAAAAAAGGGGGGGGAGAAGGTTATATTTTAAAAACAAAACAGCGGTGGGGGGGGGAGGTTGTTTGTGGTGCAGTAGTTTGTGATGTGTTGTCTTTGGTTGTTGTACTTGGTGCAGTATATGAGAATGTGTTTGATTGTAAGTGTTCGGCGACATGTTGTGCATTGAGGTCGTGGTTGGCTTAGAATGAGGTAGGAGTGTGTGAGTGCTGTGTGTCCGATGCGAAGTCTTGTCAGTATCCTTTCTTTGAGTCTGGTGTTCTGATTGATGGTGTGCCAATGTTCGTGTTTTGGATGTATATCGTGGGGTTGCGTTCCTGCTCTGTCCCATGTTTGTTGAATGTGTTTGTTGATTGCCTGGTGTATTGTGGGGTAGTAGTCGGATTGTGAGAGTGGGCAGTTTGTGGTTTGTTGTAGTGTTGTGGCTATGTTTGCTTCGGTGTCTGCATGTTCGTTGCCTTGTATGTTTGTGTGGCTTGGTATCCAAAGGAGGAGTGGTTGTTGTCGAATGTTTAGTTTGCTATGTATGTGCAGTATTTTGGGGATGAGGGGGTGTTTGGAAGTGGTGTAGGGTGTTATGCTTTGTATTGCTGATTTTGCGTCTGTGGCTATGATGTTGTGTTCGATGTTTGTGTTGTAGATGGTACAATAGGCCGAATATATTGCATATATTTATGATGTGTATGTGGATGCTGTGTCCGGCAGACGGGCACGTAAGATCACCCGGGGCGGTGCTTGTCTGGTATACAGCACTGCCGCTGAGCCGTCTGTTGTGTGTGTGATTTGGAGCCGTCGGTGTAGATGATGTTGAGACCCCGATGTGTTTATTTAGTGTCCGATATATTGCTGATTTTTCAGGACCATGTCGCTTTTTGAGGGACCCAGCCGGTTTTTGAGGTCTCCATTCGGTTTCATTGCTCCGGTGTGCTTTGAGGGCCTCTGTTATGTTTTCTTAGAGCTCCCGGTGTATTTATTTAGAGCTGCAATGCAGGTTTTCGGGCCCTGTCCCTTTTTGCGAGACTGGGGCGCTTTGTGGGGCCCCATGCATTTTCGGCCTGCCGTTGTGTTCTTAGGGTTCTACTGTGCTTATTTAGGGTACAATTGTGGGACCAAAACACGATTTTGGAGGCTCCGGCATAATTCCTCGTGGTCCCTGTGTGACGTTTTTGGCGCAGGTACGTGTTTCTGGGTGGATTCGACGCCAGTTTTTTGGAGGGCTCGACGCGTTCTTGGTGACTTCTGAATTTTTTAGTCAGAGTACCGGCCTGATTTTTGGGGTCCTCGGCACCATATTTTGGTGTCCCGTCCAGATTTTTCGAGATCCAATACGTTTTCTTTTGGGTCCGTGCGCGATTTTTTTCAGGCGTCTGGTAGTATGTTTGGGACTCCGGAGCGATTTTCCTGGCTCGGACATCTATTTTTCGGAATCCTACCTTCTTTTTTTTTTGGGGGGGGGCTCCGTCTTGACATTTGTCGGGTTCTGATGCGATTTTTGGGGCTAAGTCGTGCTTATTTGGGGCCATCGACGCTAATTTTTGGGATTCCCGAGGGAAATTTGCGATACTCCGACCAGATCTTTGGGAGTACCGACAGCAATTTTGGGTCCCAGGCGCGATATTTCGGGGGCTCGGCGCGAGTTCGCTGGGAGCGTTACACTTTGCTGGGGCCCAGCGCGATTTTCGCGGGCCACGGATCAAATTTTCTGGTCCAGAGCGAACTTTTTTGTGCCCGTTGCATTTGTTCAGAGCCCCCGATGCGAATTTATGGGGCCCCATGGCGATTTATGGGACCCCGGCGCGATTCTTGGGAGCCTTCCCGTTCAGGAGAGAAGGGAAATTTTCCTCTTCGGTAAGCGACTGTGGTTGCTCAACGTTTTTTTTTCTTCAGCCGATGACACCCTTCAAAGTCAAAATGACATTCGGAGAACTTTCTTTCGGGACCTGTTCTGGGTATTCCGATGCTCGGGTCGATTCGATCTAGTCCCTTTGTGATTTGTATTGTAGATTCGTCGGTGTCGAGCGTGATTTATTAGGGACACCTGTCCGACTTTTGGGGGCCCATCGCGATTTTCAGGGACCTGGCCGTCTTTTGGGCCTCAGCGTCATTCTCATAGGTCCCGGCAAGACTTCTTTGGCCCCAGCGTGATTTCCGGTGGCCACGGCCCGACCTTTTGAAGCCCCAGCGTGATTTTTGAGGGCCCGGTGCGAGCTTTCTGAGTCCCGGCGCGATTTTCTGGCCCCCAGTGGCATTTTCTGTGGCCCGGTCTCACTTTTGAGCCCCCAATGTGATTTTTAATGGTTACGGTGCGGTTTTTGGGCCCCATCTGAATTTTGGGGAGCCTATCACAATTTTTCCGAACCCTAGCGCGATTCTTGGGACCCCCAACCTCTCCGGAGGGAGCAACTGTCCCTAATGCACCCCCTTTGGTACGCCATTGGTGTATGTCCATATTTACTGCAACAAAACCATCGTCCAATATTTTATCTTATCCTGCTACAAGAGAGCAACATTTAACGTGATTACAGCATTGCTCTATGATGATTGTGAAATCGGGCCCAGTACGTACGACATATAGCTAGGTGTTCCCAGGTAGTGATAATTCGAGTGAACCTTGCTAATTTTGGAGGAACGTTTTGCCCCCCAAATATCATTTTTAACAATGGTAAATCTAAAAACCAGACCTTGAAAATGAAGTGGCTGAAATCCGAGGATTTTTTTTTTTTTAGGGGGGGGGGGATCCTACCCAAACATACCTCGTCCCTGGTTTGACCCCCAATTTCAACACCGTGGTTACACCCATGGTTGTGATAGCAGAGCACTCATATCCTATATGACTAGGAGCTCCCCCAAGAAATCCGTCATAACCTGCTCGGACGGCGCTCTCATCGCTGGTTTTTAATTTACACCGTCACATTGCTGTTCCGGACATATCAAATATAGATTTTGTTTTCAAATTGTCCGCTTTCCTCTTAATAGTTCACCGGAAGTTGTCAAATTTGGAAGAGAAGCCACGCGTGAATACGCACAATTTTATAACCAGCCTGAGTTCATAACCATAAGAGAGCAATGTTGTAATCAGGGGTGGGTCCAGGAATTGTCATGGGGGCACTTGTCTGGAGGGGCGTCATTTATTTGGAGCGGCGCCACTGCGAAAGCACCTGGAGGGGCACCTCTGGCTGCAAAATTCGATGGGGCGGGATGCACTCGGCCTTTCCCGAAGGGACGACTTTCCTTCCAAGGGGGTGCCTTTTTCATTCATAGGGGCGCCTCTGGCTGAAAAATTCAAGCGGGTACACTGGAACCTTTTCAGAGAGGCGCCTTTTCCCGGCCTGAGGGTCGCCACCTTCCATGTGGCACATGCCCTCAGTGCCACACCCTTTATACGCCCTGGTTGTCATTGCATCGAAATGTGTCTCCGTAAAACATGAAAGCATGGGCAAGGTTATGGTATGTCCATATTTACTACAATAAAACCATCGTCCAATATTTTATGTTTTTCCTGCTACAAGAGGACAACGTTTAACATACTTACAGCATGGCTCGATGGTGATTGTGAAATCGGGCCAGCACATACGACATAAAGCTAGATGTTCATAGGAAGTGATAAGGAGTGGAAATTGCTAATTTTGGCGGAACATTTTGTGGTAAATTTGCAGTATCAGGTGTTTTTTTTCACTTCTTTGTATTGGAATTTTTCTTTGGAATGCCATGTTTTTGAAGGTGACTATAATCTTCTTTTTTTTTCATTTGCACTGAAAATAAGTGGTCCCATCATCCTAGCCACCTTCATAAACATGGTATTCTGAAGAAAAATTCACAAAAAATCAACAACAACAAAAACACCGTATACTGCAAATTTGCCAATTTTGTCGGCAAAATATCATTTTTAGCAATGGCAAATCTCAAAACCAGACATTGAAAAAGAAGAAGCTAAAATCCAATGATTTTTTTGTGTGTGTGTGGGGGGGGAGGCTACCCCCTCTATCTTGTCCAAACTTACCCCGCGTCCCTGGTTTGTCCTCCCCCAATTTCCAAACCGTGGTTACACCCATGCTCAACACCACTCACGACATAACATCAGTGGCAACCTCGGGCACCCTCAATGGTGTCCCTCAACACCACTCACGACATAACATCAGTGGCAACCTCAGGCACCCTCAATGGCGTCGCTCAACACCACTCACGACATAAAATCAGTGGCAACCTCAGGCACCCTCAATGGCGTCGCTCAACACCACTCACGACATAACATAAGTGGCAACCTCGGGCACCCTCAATGGTGTCCCTGAACACCACTCACGGAATAACATCAGTGGCAACCTCGGGCACCCTCAATGGTGTCCCTCAACACCACTCACGACATAACATCAGTGGCAACCTCGGGCACCCTCAATGGTGTCCCTCAACACCACTCACGACATAACATCAGTGGCAACCTCGGGCACCCTCAGTGGTGTCACTCAACACTACTCACGACATAACAGCAGTGGCAACCTCAGGCACCCTCAATGGTGTCCCTCAACACCAACTCACGACATAACATCAGTGGCAACCTCGGGCACCCTCAATGGTGTCCCTCAACGCCACTCACGACATCAAAGGCATGTTGGTAGCCGCGAATAGCCAGCGTCCGTGGCAGAGGCAGATTTGTCTATGAACGGGAGTGGAATAGCTGAATACTGAATGTTGAATGCTGAATACTAAATACTGAATGCTGAATACCGAATACGAATATAGAATCAACATCCTTCGACAAATACACACAAAAGAAGAGGAAGATAGTACTAAAAGATAAAATTAAGAAACATAAGGGCGCGTTGATGGGGAGAAAAAGCGAGGACAAGTCATTACACCTTTAAGGACAAGAGAACACAACATCAACACGTAGCGCTGTGGCTAATAACATCATATCAACGTGGCACTGCGGCTGAGAACATCATATCAACGTGGCAATGCGCATGAGAACGAAACATCGAACCTACAACGGCTCACAGACAAGCAAATGCGCTGTCGTCCCTACCCCTGATGTCGGGCATGAAGCCAGCCACCACGAGGCACGAGCCGCCATTCCATCCAGCAGAATGAGCCGCATAGCCATCTGAGATAATCTAGCGGCGATGGTCAACAAAGAGTATGCACCAGGACTTTTGTCATCCCATCATGGACCTAAACCTACCAACCGTGGGAGAATCGTCAGCGGGAGGAACTCAGTAACCGGCGGGGAGCACTGAGCAGCTGGCGGGGTGCCACACATCACCCGGTGGAGAGCCACTCAGCAGCCGGCGGAGGAGCGCTCAACAGCCAACAGGAAGCCACTGAGCAGCTGGCGGGGATCCACCAGCCGACGGGGAGCACTCAGCAGCTGGCGGTGGTGGTGTTTTTTTAGGGCACGCTGCGCTTTTTTCGTCTAGTTATGTGTTTTTGGCTCAGGCGAATTTTGGAGCTTTGCTGTCTTTTTGTGTGGACCTATGTTGTTTTGGGGGAACGAGCCGTTTTCCAAGGGAGCGATAAGTTTCTTTGGTACACCGGCACGTTTTCTAAGAGCCATGCCGTTGCTTGCCGGCCCAACCCTGTTTTTGAAACCCTCATGCTGTCTTTACGGCCTCGGTGTGCTGTGGGGGCCCTGACGCGCTTTAAGGGTTTTCGGTGTTTTTTGGAGAGCTCCCAGTGTGTTTACTTAGGGTCCCGGCGCATATTACAAGGCCCTCTCGCTTCGTGTGCAACCAGGTGTATTTTGTGAGCCCTGGATCATTTTCGATCTCCCGGTGTGCTTTCAGAGCGCACTGTGCTTACTTGGAGACCCCGACGTACATTTTGTTTTGTACCCAGTGCAGTGGTGAAGATGGGGGCGGAAGTCGGGGTCGCGGCAGCAACAGCCGTGACCCCACCAGAGGAATTGGGTCGGCAGCAGAGGGCGGCGAGTGCCAAACTGCGGCGGGCTGGAAGGCGACAAACGGCAGGTTCAGGAAGGCGGGCTTCACCCGGTCGATGGAGACGACTTGTTCCCTTTCTCGACGGAGGATGGCGACGGTCCTGTCAGTGCGGCGAAGAACACGGAACAGCCCGTCATAGGGGCACTCGAGTGGGCCGCGATAGATGTCGTGACGGACGAAAACGCGAGTGCAGTCTTGCAACAGATGCGGAACGAAGCAGGCGGCCAGGGAGGCGCGGGGCGAGACGGGTTCGGGACGGCGTATCGCTCGGCGGAGATCGTCGGCGTATGATGCCGGGTCAAGGTGCGGTGCCGCCGGAGACATAATGAAGAATTCGCTAGGGAGACACAGGGGGGGGGGGCCACACACCAACTCGGCCGACGTGCAGCCGAGAGGTCGAGTGGAGCGCGGAACGGATGCCGAGGAGTACGACCGGCAGAAGATCCGTCCAGCGGGTGGCGCCGTCGGTCACGCGCAGAGCCGTCTTGAGCTGGCGGTGAACTCGCTCGATTAAGCTGTTCGCTTGCGGATGGTAGCTGGTGGTTCGAAGACGAGGGCAGCCGAGCAGAGACGAGATCTTCTGCCAGGGGTTGGACCCGAATTGGGCGCCGCGACCTGTGGTCATTTGGGTGGGAGCACCGAAGCGGGCCACCCAACCTGCAGCACACGCCCGGGCGACTGCGAGTGCCCGGATGTCCGGAACCGGGATCGCCTCCACCCGGCGGGTGAATCGATCGATGCAAGTCAAGAGCCGTGGGAAGTCCTAGATGGCAGCAATCTTGTCCGGCGGAGGGGCGATTCCGTCAGCGGACACGTCATGGCCAAGAAGGGTGAGGCGCTCGACGCCAAAGATGCACTTGCCGGAGTTCTGAACTACACCGTACTTCTCCAACCGTTGCAGTACTTGACGGAGGTGGCAGAGGTGTTCCTCCTTGGTTGGCGCTAGCGATCAGAACGTCGTTCAGGGAGAGAAAGCATCCAGAGACACCACGGAGGTTTGCGGCCGCGCCAGCAGGTAGCAGGTGTGCTTCGCGAACAGATGGCAGCAGAGTATTAGTACCTAGCGTCCCGATCCGCTGCGCTGCTCCGGCGCCAGTGAGCGGCCGGTGGCGAGACCACTCGTATCAGATTCACATTGTGTCTACAGCTAGGCAAGTCCAATAATACTAATATAATGGTATTGTAGGGCGACAGGGTAGGGGACGGGATGTCCGTGTTTGTCTCCATCTTTTAGTTGCCGTGATGGTCTTTGTCCCTGTTGTCTGAGCTGCCAGGTTAGGACCTAGAGTTGTTTTGTCTGTCGTCCCACGTTGGGCGCCAGTGTAGAGCGGCGAGGGTCGGAAATGGGGTGTCTCGTCGGGTCGGTCTGGTAGGGGTCGGGTGTCTGGTTAGATCTGTCTGGTAGACTGTCCGTCTTGGTTGTCGTGTTCTTAGAGTGGTCGCAGGTTGTCTTGTCTTCTGTCTGTGTCGTCTGATCTTCGTCTCTGAATTGTAGTTTATCTTTGAGTCTTGTCTGTCTTGTAGTCGTGCTGTTTAAGGCCTTGAGTCGGGCAGCGACCTTGGACGGGCCGGGGTGTGAAAGTAGGCGCAGAGTCCGTCCGTCTGTCTCAATAGGTCGCAGTGGAGTTTGTTTGTTTTTTCTAGTCTTAATCCATTTTGGTGTCTGGAGCCCTCTGCCTGTCACGGTCGTTGGAATGGTTTTGTCTTACAGTCGTCTTCTGTATGGTGGGGCGGGGGAAGGAGGAGGGGGTCTTCTGGTCCGGAGTCGTCTCGCTTCGGGCCCCCTGAAGGGGCCCCAAAGCGGGACGAAGGGCGGCGAAGGACGCAATTCCAACTCCTATGTCGACCCATAACCCTTAGGACCCCAGTTCTCTACAATTACTCGGTTTCACCCGCCTTCTCAAGCGCCACGATCAGCTAGGTTCACTCACGAATGGAAGTGGTAACAATGGGAGGCTTGGCCTTGCTATATAAATTTTGTGTCAGAGTGGACGAATTACACTATGTCTACAATAGGACAGACAGTAATAGATCGGGTCGTGGGTTTGCACACCTCTCGCTGTGGCTGCACCGGCCGGGAAGGCGACTCCTCTCCAGAAATTAGGTCAGCACGGCTCGGAGGAAACTCGCCTAGCGCCTGCAGAAGACAACACCAAGACGACTCCGAACCACAACCAGAAAACAACACCCCCGCCCCACCATACAACAAAAGACGACTCCAAGACCAGACCACTGCAACGACCGAGACAGTCAGATAACTCAAGACACCAGAACGGTATAAAGCAAGAACAAAAGCAACGCACTCAACTGCGACCTACTAAGACAGAGGGACAAGTCTTTGCCCACCTACACACCACAGTCCATCCAAGTCCGCCGTCCGACTCCAGGCCTTTATAATCAAGCCGACTACAAGAAAGCCAAGACTCCAAGACAAATTACAACTCCGAGACGAAAGATCAGTAGACACAGCACAAAAGACAAGACAACCTGTGACCACCCCAAGACCGAAGACGATCAAAACGGACAGTCTACCAGACAGACCAAACCAGACACCCCCTCCCCCTACTAGACAGACCTCACCAGACACTCCTCCCCCTACCAGACCGACCCGGCGAAACACCCCGCCCCGACCCCCGCCACTCTTCAATACCTCAGGAAGGTGGGGGAATAAACAAGTAAATATGGTTTTGAGTAGTGACCAATACAGGGATACTTTCTGCTGGGATACCTTACAAATGCTAGGTTTTTGGCCATGGCAAATAGCAATATTAAACTAGTAAAAACATAAATGTACCTATGGGTCTCATCAGTAATGACGTTAATAATGGCATGTTCAGTACTGCCATATATGATTTAACATCACGTGACATCAACGTATTCCATAGCCTTGAGATCGCGGATCGCTGCCTCAGAGGCGGCCCCTGTCAATAATCGGTTTTACAGCGAAAATTTGCTCCCAGGTCACGTGGTCTCAGGAACAAGATAGAGGGGGAAGACCCGGCATAGCGATCTGCATAAATTAAAAGCGACCACCAAATCTAATTCTCACATCAGTTTTAATAACAAAATAGGTTTTACTATTCACGCTGCTGAAATAAGTATAATTAAACTTACGAATATCAGCAAATTGCAATACGCTTTCTAATTTACGTCGAGACTGCACTCAGCTCTACGGTATCTGGCAGCCGACGGATGACTGCCAGATGACAAATTGGCGCTGTAGTTAAATTAGCGAAGGATGCGGTTATAAGCCAACTTCCTGAGCAACGTTCGAGGAAATTATAACAAAAGTACACTTAATCGATGTCAACCAAGCTTATTAATCCATACCTGATACTGCCGAGATGCTCACGCTACACAACTAATAAATCATCACAACACACCCCACGAGTAAGACGCTCGCGCACCGACTGATTTGTTGCCTGCCGCGTACTGGGATATAGGTTTCGGAATATAAAATGATTTAAGGAAAATTATACTAAAACAATCAGTCTAAAATCGTTTAATTCCTCCCATCAAGAAACAAGTTTTGTCAATGAAAAAGCTGAGAAAATTGAGTGAAATCATTTTTGTTAATAATAAATGTTCTTTGATGTACTTTTTTAGTTCATGTCTGGAATGTTTAGTTGAAGCAAGGAATGACTTGGAAGGATGAAAAGCGACTAGACGGGAGAGCAAATTGCCGCTGTAAAACCGACTATTGTTCATTGGTAGCCGGTGACGTCACCTGGGCGCAGGTTTGGGTTCGGCCGGTTGTCACGACAGGAATAAATAGTACTTTTCCGACTGTACTCCTGACTAGCAAGTGTAGGTGATATATATAATTCATATGTCATGTGAAGGCTTGTTTCATGGCATTTCGATAATCGTGGTAAGCTTTCATATGATCGTCCTATTTATTGTGTAAATTGATGTTATTTATACCCGTGCAACATCCATCGACACTATTTAACTTAAGCGCGACCGCGCCGCCAGTGCTGGTAGCGCAGTTGGTAGCGCGTCTGTTTAGTAACCCAGAAACGCCAGGTTCGAGGCTCAGGAAGGGCGAACTTTTCGTTTGTATTGACGGGAAATTCTCCTAGTTAATGGCGCTAGACTACGATTTTGCTTACATGGGACGAGCTTTTGCATAAAGGGAAATTGCATAAAGGGCTAGGGTTCGGCCATCACAACTTGTGCTATGGTTGATTACTTTTCTATCCCACCAGCCACAGGAAATACGGAACGCATTCACGGCTTAGGACAGGGCGCAGGCCCCCATACTCACTGGCACGGACAGAGTGGGATCAGGGGCAGGGGGCTGAATTGAATAATTTGAACCTTGACCCTACGGCGGTGCATGACAAATATTGAGCTGAAATTGACGTTTTCCCCACCCACCTGCACGCACCGGTCAAAATGCGTGATACCGTCCTGCTTCTTGAGGTGTGCATATGGGTGTTGATTTTTTTTTTAATTCCTGGGGGAATACATGAAGGCAATGGGCAGACCAAAATGGATTTGGGGCCACACTGCACAAGGTCCCATGCTATGGGGAAGCCAACATTGAGGGGGCACTTTCCCCCTCCAAAGGATGTAAAGAAACACCCCTGGGTGTGCATATGATCAGGGTAGGTGATTGGTTATCAAAACTAATCAATTGAATATGTTGTCGAACAGTGAAATGACTTGACCCGCATTATGGTGAGTGATAGCGATGTCAGTTCCAAGCTCGGCTCCATGCCTCTCCAGAGACTATCCTCAGTGAGCACACGTTGCCAGGACTCCATAAGCCTTGCTTTGGCAAGGACAGACCTCGACTATGTCCGGATCCTCGCGAAATACACGATGGTAAATTGGTCTGTTGGTTAGTTATTGTGGTTTAGGGGCGCATCGACTGCACACGTCATATAGCACCCATAACTCAGTCATTTATGTATAAAAGCGTGTGAACGCCACTTCGGACAACGAGTTATACGATGATGTCGAATCTGTTCAAAATAAAACTGGTACTAGCCACGTCTGCATCGGTATGTTAATGGCCGGTGTAAATCACGAAAAATACAATTTCCGAGAGGAATTTGAAACGTTGTCCCGGGTGAACAAGGTCAGACTCGTCCCCTAATACTTCCCGAAGCCATACAAAGGAACGTCCAAAGTGACGTCTCCGTTCGTGGGCAAGCCGGGGACATGAAACTAAAATGTGTCGCACAGACATTCGTGGCGTGCATTTCGGGCACAGCGGCGTCTCGCCACCACCCAGAAGATATCGGTGTGTCGCATAGGTATGTCCCACGCGCAGGCGACACAGAAACCTCGTGACGTCTGTTTCGCTGTGAGGATGAAGCCCAGTCACCAATACAGGGCTTCACAGTTTTCAACTTGTTGTTTGCTATGAGTCCCAGCTTGCCTGCCACTTACTGAAGAAAAATCCCTTCACATCCCAGTAAAAGTCCCTCGCAGGGAGAGAGGCAGGGAACGTGTGCACGGGGCCCGGGCACCTCGCTTCGCCGCAGCAACCGCGGCCTCGTTCCCACGAATTCCCACATGGCTCGGAATCCAACATAGAATAACCGTTTTTTTCCAGCGCAGGTCAGCAATGTAAGCCTACGTAAAATATCTTGTGCGAGTGGGTTCGAAGGATAAAACGCATTTATAGTCATAAGACTGCTAAGAGAATCTGTGTAAATTATATGCCGAGTGTCATCACATGTCTCAATAAAACTCAGTGCTTTGTCTAAGGCAACCAACTCAGATGTATAGACCGATGAATGTGGCGGAAGCGAAAACGTCCTGACCACTGTGCCCATTACAAACGCACTCTCAACACCAGACTCGGTCTTAGATCCATCTGTGTAGGTGCCTGTAAAATGGCCGTGAGATGCCATCAACTCTGGTGCCCTTAGTCTGGATTCTTCGGGAACGACCTCACACTTTTTGAGATATGACAGCGAAATGTCAATATCTGGAGATGCCAGTATCCAGGGTGATAAATTGGTCTGTCGAGGTGAATTGGACTCTAACACATGGCGGAAACTTTCAATGAGCTTCAGATGTCTGTTGAGCTGGTCGGACTTTTGGACATGGTGAACACAGAACGCTGCATTCATCTCTCTGGATAGGGGGAAGGACCACATGGGGTCACATGTTAAAAGTTGAAATCACAGTGAGGCCACAGCCAACATTCGGGGGGGGGGGGGAGCAGTGCATCCATTCCAAAGGCATACAAAGCTACTGCCCCTGGTTGCTGGTTTCGATACTAATCTTTTTGGATGGGATGGGTGCCATGTTACAAAGAAAAAACGATAAATTTGCAGCATATATATTGAGTCAATCAATTTACATCAATGGATGTGTTCATGGATTTTGAGAAAAAGTGTACAAATATCATGCTGATGAATGTCAGTAAGTTGATGTGATCCCACAGTTCTGTCAGAAATGCTTTTTCTCATGTAGGAAGAAAAATAATACCATAAAGAAGCTTTGAGTGAGGTAATATGAAATGAAAAATAAGGATATATTATTGCAGCTTAGTTTGGACACAAGATATTAATCAAATATTCCCTCTTTCAAGGAAAACTTCAGTTAGCTAGGTTAGGTTAGGTTTGGGTAAATATGCATAAGAAACCCCAAGGCCAATGTTTAGTTAAATCATGTGTTGTTCTGGTGTTTCCTGTCAGTAAGTTCATGTGATCCCACAGTTCTGTCAGAAATGCTTTTTTCTCATGTAGGAAGGAAAATAATACTATAAAGGAGCTTTGAGTGAGGTAATATGAAATGAAAAATAAGGTATATTATTGCAGCTTAGTTTGGACACAAGATATTACTCAAATATTCCCTCTTTCATGGAAAACATCAGTCAGCTAGGTTAGGTTAGGTTTGGGTAAATATGCATAAGAAACCCCAAAGCCAATGTTTAGTTAAAACATGTGTTGTTTTGGTGTTTCCTGATGTGATTTGAAGGAATTTGAAATTTATTTAATGGGAAGTGAAAGCTTTTTTGAGATATAAGCAGTTCAAGTTGATGTGCAGATATCCTAACAAACAGTAATTTGATGAAGAAAATAATATTAATATCATTAAAGTTACATTTTTGAAACACTAGAAAAACATCTTTTTGACAATGCAGGTACATGTTATTCCCCAGCCCTAAAAAAATATGGTAAGTGTGAGGAAAATGGGGCTTTGGATGGATAACAAAGAATACTGATGTCAGATAAAAAAAAAAATCCTAACTGAATCTAACCTAACCTACTGATGTTAGATCGCCTATAACATCCTGATGTTCAATCATCTAAAGCCTACTGATGTTGGATGTTGCATGTGATTTCCCAAAGAAATGGTACAGGTATGGTACCTTACTTGTACAATTGTACCAATCAAACACTACATTAATTCACAATGTGATCAAGACATTGAGATAATGGGAATTATATATATATATATATATATATATATATATATATATATATATATATATATATATATATATATATATATATATATATATACATACACACATATGTATTTATTTATTTATTACTGAACCTGGTTTCAGTTTTCATGCTTGAATGTTTATCCTCTCTTCTTCCCATCTTTCTATTTCTGAGTATTTCTATTTCTGAGTAGCTTGTTCTTCATTCCAGACAGTTTGATGGAAAGTACTTTTAGGACACTGGAAAGAAGTTGCTAGGTTATTTTGAAGAAGTCCAGTCCATACACTTGTCTCCAAATTTGTCTTCATTGGGGCTTTCTATATATAAATACAAAGGTTTTTGGACTTTGGAAACTAAAAATAAGATGCAACACAATGTTTTCTCCTGAAAAAGAGACTAGGGTAGGTTTGGTTTCATGAGGATTGGTAGTGCTAACTGGAGCTGCATTTTTGTATATATTATAGTAAAGGTATTCAAGGGCAGGGTTTGGCTTGGTTCTGCTGTTTATATATTTAACATTCTTTTGCATTATCTACTACTCCTCTCAAACTCACAATGTTGGCATTACTTTGCTTCACAACAGAGAAGTATGTATTTGTGCTGAAAACTAATAGTCACATCATCCTTATCACATTCATTCAGAAACATGCTTTTATAATCTTCTTTCCTGCAACTGCCACCTCAGCTAAAATGCAAATCTTCTTCTGCACGTACAATTGTAAAAACCTAATCTAGCAAAGCATAGCCTACCCTTGCCTGGCCACTTTAACAAAAAAATAATAACTTCCAACCTTTGAAAAATAATATAGAAATTGAGCAAGTTAAAGAAACACCCAACTAATCCTAACCTGATTTGAGTTTTACCCAGGAAGAAGTGTGTAAAATATAACTCGTGAAAACTCCAAACTGCAATAACAGAACCAAAAATGGCCCAAGTCAAATCATATCTCACACATGAAAGCTGAGAGTGGTCAAATGCTAATTACATTCATCAATATTGCATTGGAAAAATAAATTCCAAGAATTCACATATTACGCAAAAATAACAAATTCATCCTGCAAATAAGGACCTGGATGACCCTAGTTAAGAGTGATATCCCACATTGCTTTTCCAGTAATTATTACCCAGTTGTGATGCCATAGGCAAGCAATTACCAAACTGTGCACAAGTTGGTGCATGGCACAGCATATATGTACATGTTTGCACATCGCATAACAAGAACAATATGATAGTTGATAGGAGACCAAAGCACATGCTAAGTTGGCATTAATCACCAGATTGGAGCCGAAACGGAAGGTTGACAGCAATGGGTCTGTTCCTGACCCTGCTCCCAAAAAAGAGTAGAGCAACTTGGAGCTCCAAGTTGCTCTACTCTTTTTTTGGAGCAGGATCAGGAACAGACCCAAAGCGTTCCGCAAATGTATCTTCAGCGCCACATTTGTGCTACTCCAAGCTGCCCCTGCTCTCGGCCGGAGTAAGTTGGAGTAAGTTGGAGCTACTCCGTTCTGCCCCGAAAACGCACGGGAACAAGGAGCAGCTACTCCAAGTTGCTCGGAGCAGCTTGGAGCAGGTTCAGGAACAGACCCAATGGCATCAATGGCATGACAAAGTTGGCATTGCGTACGGCCTTAATTGACATACATCGTTTGAGATGCATGTTCTCCATCAATACGTACCACGGCCAGATTTTGCTACGCTAATTCAAGGGATGGTGCCTGTTGCTTCAAAGCCTATGACACGGGAACAAACATAAACAATAACAAAAACTTTGATGCTTCAATGAATGGGTATTACAAACGAGGAGGAAACAAACGTGGGAAAAGCGCCATAATAGTCCTGAAATGAAAGCACCATATTTAGTAGGTTTATCAGTATAGTCCAAATCTGGAATATAATTCTGGAATAAAAAGGCGTTTCTGGTATATGACGTCACGTGGCTTAGGTTTTGTCTAGGTTAAACCAAGTATTCTAAATCTGGGGCCTTTGGGGAACCCTTTTTCTCTTTATTTTTTTTCCCGGGAGCACCCCCCCCCCCCGGGGGAAAGGGGGGCCTCGCCGGTATTATTTAAAATTGGAAGGTTGAGAGCTTTGTTGTGTAAGGCGGTAAAAGCTCATCGATGTCGATTCATGAACGTGGTATACTTGTATGATGTGCATTTTTGTAGTAATGGTAGGTAGGTATGTTATTTTTTTATCACTGGATAATTTATGATCGACAATGTGAATGGGAATGAAACCACCTTCAGTTGATTTCTCAATGCAAATTTCCGACTTTACTTTTAAGTCACCACTACCTCGGGGAAAAACAAGGGGAGACCTACCAAAAAAAAAGGCAGGGTCAATTTAAAATATTAGAGATGAAAAATTGTATTCTTGGGATTTTTTGTTTGTTGAATACTGCTTTTGATGTGGTTAAGATGATGCAACCATGCATTTTCTCTGCAAATGATTACTTTTAAGTCAAAGGCCGTCAATAAAATAAAAAACAAAAAAGACAAAAAAGGGGAAAAAAGGGATATAATTTTAAACAGTATTTATATGAGTTAATGCTGCAAACATTTACATACCTTAATAGGATCATCCAATCTGTGGCTCGTCCTGTTTGTACCATGATGGCGTTGGACTGACAAGCATGGCTTTCAGACTGTGGCTTATAAAGCTTTGATGCTTTGAGAAGGAGCTTATGAATTTTGTGCCTGTTGAATTCCTTAAAAAAAACAAATACTGGTAGACCTTGGAGCAATTTGAGCAAATAACCTTGCTGGGAATGACACTGTGTTGTTGGAAAATTATAAGTTTGTGTGATTGTTCTCAAAAGGAAGCTTACTATTTATGTGAAATACTAGAATGCACCCAGTGCACTGCAAAGCTAAACTTACACTGATATGTGGCATATCTTGCATGTGGCAGTGTCTGGTTTGTCTACTGACATTTGCTGAGTGTTCTGCTTATAATCAAGAGTTAAAAAATTACATATGAATATATAAATCATAAACAAAACATAAAATAACCTAAACTAACCTAACCTAGGCTAAGACAATGTAGCATAATATATATATATATAATATATTATAAGATAATATAATCTAACCTAACCTAACCAGAAAACCAGGATCATTCCAAAAAAACTTTTCAGCCACAATGTCATCAAATCTAGGTGACGTGTTAGTGCTGCTGTTAACAGCATTGCAAGGAACTTCCTGCCTTGATGGAAGGCTACTGAAGCATCTGGCTGCAAATATTCCTTGTCAGGAATAAATGTTGAATTAAGCCAGCAATATAAGGTTTTTGATGTCAGAGAGTATTTAATTGAGTGCATGAAGTCTTGAATTTCTTCTTTATCACATCTGTGAGACACCAGGTTTGGATAATTTTATGTGATGGGCTATATTTATAGAGTGAAGATTATGATTGTGTATTTCTTTGCAAAATTAAAAGCAACCATTTGCAGAGAAAATGAGTGGTCACATAGTTCTTTTTCTTCACATTAACCCATGTTAACATTGACATCAACATTTCATGTTAACATTGTTCTGGTCATATCCTCACACCACAAGACTGGAAAGTCATCATATCAACCCAGTCTCAGGGGTTGATGCAAACCCCCCTCTAATCTCCAAACTAAGCATCTCACGAAAACGAAAGAGGTGCCATCGGAAAGTGCTCAATGAGTAGAGCCAGACACCACCCCCAAAAGTGACGTCACTATGGGGCCTAGGTTTTCACGACTTACATCATGGTTTTGACTGGGGAGTTCATTTTTTTGGGATATATTTTAAAAATATCTGTAATCAGAAAAGGAAGGCGAAATTGACCACGGACGTAACATTTTCGCCCACCCAAAAATCGTTTTTTTTAATTAAACAATTTTGAGTCTTCAATTTTCTTTATTTTTCTTTTTCTAATGGGTAGAGCATACCAAAAACATTGTTTGAAGTAACTTGCTCTCATAAAAATGCTTACTTTAGCAAAAATCTTCTATTTTAGCCCTAATTGGCAAATATGCAAAACTAATAAGTAATCAAAAAGAAAAAAAATATTTAACAAAACTCCTGGTGCATTTTGTTTTGTCCCTAAATATGAGCAAACTCTGAAAGTTTCCTTAAAATATCTATCCATTAAAGCATGACAACTGGTTGAGACCTTTTCTGGAGGTGACCTCACTTGATGTTGACTAATTCATTGACCCTAGATGACCTGATCTCAAAATATTGACACTACATGCCAAATTGATGTGGGAAATGGTATGCCAAATTTTGGCATGCTGCTGCACACAATTCTTTCACAATCAACGGAAAACCTTTGGGGGGAAGGGGGGGGGGGCACCTATCAACCCAAAAGCTGGCATGGGTTAAAATATATCATATTAAACAAATCCACAGAATCATATCATACCCTGATCTCCAATAATACCATAGGTAGGAGGTACCTGCTTACCGACCTCAATGTCAATTTTTTTTGGTAGGTATGTTTTAATGTGTTGGAATGTTTTTTTTTAATGGCTTTCCTAAGATTTGCCAGGGGGAAGCAGGAAGCAGGTTTTGCCAGAGGAAGCAACTGTGGGCATTATCCTGCAGCAAACATCATCAAGCATGCTAGCCAAGAAAGAACCTGCAAGGGTTCCATCTGTTGCTCACCAGATTGCAGACAATCAGAAGAAAGGGCAAAACCCAGACCAAGATCTGTGATTAGGTTCCACAAAACCAACCCAGAAGTCACCCAGAGCTCGGGTTGATGCTGCCATAGCATACTGATGCCGCAGCAGAGAGATGTTGGCTGTCTGAGTTGATTTGTTGATTTTTTTGGTGAATACTATGTTTATGAATGTGATTCAGAATATGTAACCAGTTCAACTTGTTTCTGGCACTTATCCTTACTTTTCATTTAAAGATAGCAAACATTCCAATAGTGTCATCCATGCTGCACTCCTGGGTAATCTTCAAGCATTACCCCTCACACTTTCTTTATATAAACAAGGTATCTAAGTCACCATCAGCTGACTGCCAGTCAGCTGTTGGTGATGTCACCCAAGCATATGGAGAAAAACCTCCAACTGGGTGCAATATATTAACACAGGGGTGTTATATTAGGTTAGGTTGAGTTAGGCTAGGTTAGGTTAGGCTATCCTGCTGATGCCCCGTATGACCATAGTTGTTGATGCACCCTAAAGCCCAAACAACTAACTAACTGCTGATGCCCCTGAATGAGCACCACATCAACCCATTCAAAATACCCCTGGTGATGCCCCTGGGTTCATTCAGTGCACCTGGCTGGAGGTTTTCCCTGTACTTTGAGTGATATCACCAACAGTGGACTGGCAATCAGCTGATGGTGTCTTAGTGATAGTGCACCCAAAACACCACATCTCATGCATGGACATGTCATAAACAAAGCAAAATTTTAGCACACTGCACTTAGGAATGCACTGAACTTCCTCTAGCATGATGGGAGCTATGGTCTCCTTAGCCCCCTTTGGTTGCACCACTATTCCCAAGCAATACCATATCCCAAGTTTCAAGGAAACCATCCACCCCACTACCGTACCATGGTCAGGTCAACCAGCATCATGCACCCAAAGGAAGGTACAGAATCAACTGCCATGCACACATGTTCCCAGCATAATGTCCCACTCATGAGACCTACCATCATAAATCCGACTCCATGCACATTCCACCTGATTTCTGATCTCCCCACTGCATGTCTTGGAATACTACAATAAGATTATTGGACCTAATTAATTTATTCACCCTACTTTTTAATACATTCAGTGAGGGAATCCCCACCACATCACCAGGCAGCATATTCCATTGATGAACCGCAGTTTAGTTGAAAGCTTGCTGGCATTTCACTGCCTAACTCATTTAACTCTTAGTCCACTGATAGCTTAGTAGCTTTGTACTTCTAACTAGGAGACCACTAGGAGGACTTAACACATTTTGATGAAATAATGTTTGAATAGCACTTTATATTAATGTGATTAAGATGATGTGACCACTCATTTTTGTCCAAAATGACAATACAAATGATCTTACTTTTCAACTGGTGAGCAAAATAGTATGAAAAAGAGGGCCTTGAGTGAGGTAATCCCTGTGAGATTAATCACTGAGACACAAGGAGGCTTTGATGATCATCCTGAAGGTGTCCCTTCAGTATGTTCAATGTGGCCCCCTCCCTGCTCAACAAATGTCCAGCTGAAGGCATCCCTTCAGTGACTGTCACAGTGGCATGCTCTGAGTATATGCCCCCCTGCAGACAAATGCCCCTGTGCAAATTCTTTGATCCATTTGTGATTGATATGGCCTTGCTGTGGCAATGATAAAGACAATGCCTTCACCTCATGTATGGTATTGACTTCCTCATTATTTTTCCACCCACTTATGCTATTTTTACTTCCACCCTCACCAGTTAGTTTCCACTTGCTACTTACATGCTACTGCTGACACTTGGGTTCCCTTGATGAGATAAAAAATCAGCATGTCTGGAGCTGACCATATAACTCAAGACAAGTGAGAAGTTAAGATGATCATGTTGATGATCATGTTAAGATGATCAGTACTCATACCAGGTGTCTGTGAGCCTACATCCCCCTGTGAGTACTATTCAGTATGTAGGCATTTATTTTATATTTGTTCCAACTTACCATAGATCAGTGGCATAAAGACTGTTCCAAAAGTGGGGGAGGGGTAAAAGCCACTTTGAACACAAGTTCTGTGCAACACCCATTGGTCGATGTTCGACTCATCCAAAGTAGAGTGTGGTGGTGCTGCCTCTCCCTGGTTCTGGTGCCCTTATCTCAGATCCATTCAAGTCTCTAATTTCTACGATATACTCAGAAGTCACACTTCTGGTCATGCAGGTGATGGAAGGATGTTTGGCCTAACATTGTTGTGACTTCTTTAAAGCTGGTGGAAGGACACTGAGTCTGACATTGCTGTGACTGTTGCCCTGCCTTTGGCACATTCACACCAGGACACATGGCTAAGGAAGCTGGAACTTAACACCTGTCTGGTACATCTTTCCCCATATAGATGTGCAATTATGACAGTGTCACAGGCTTGCATTATCAGAGACTGTCAGATACAGTCTCAACTCTTATTTATGGGCACGTAGCAAACTGCATGATGAAATGCATCTATCAATTGCAGCTTGCTGATATACATTTTTTTTGCAGGTGCATAAGGAAGAAGCTATTTCCATTTATTGAGTGGTGCTATCATTCCTGGTGATCCTGCTCTGGAGTTCATCCCACTAAATATGTCTGAAAGCTATGGTAAGCTATGGAAACCATGTTGTCACATTCTTCTGTACTCACACGTGTTCCCTCCAATCCGTGTCAGCTTATTCAGCTGTTCTGTGAATGTCCATGGTTAGCATTTGCAGATAAAAACTATCTCAAAAGCCATGCCAATTCGTGGGTTCATGATGTATAGATGGTGGTCTGTAGGTGCTCAGCTAATGGACACATGCAAATTTGTAAGTTCGTGACATATACATAGTCGTTTGTAAGTGCCTGGGTAATTAATGCATGTACACATAGCAACATCTAGACTAATCTTGGTTACTTTTATCTTGTGGTGGTAGTAGAAATAGATGCACACTTTATTCCAGACATTCACAGTCTGTCAGATGGATACAAAGTATATATATATATATATATATATATATATATATATATATATATATATATATATATATATATATATATATATATATATATATATGTATGGTTTGCATGCAAACATATAAAAACTGAAGGTTCTGCTATGACAAGGGGTAAGTTAGAAGATCTTACAATAACTACAGAAGCTGTAAAAAAAGCCAGCTGCAGAAAGCAAAACAAAATGAGCTGCAGGACCTGACAATATATGGACTAGGATCTTAGGTGAGTCTGCTCAAGTTTTAGCAGTTCCTCCAGGTGTAATTTTCAGGTGGTCTTTTGGGTATTCTGAAGTACCTGAAGATTGGCATCATGAAAATGTAGCATTTTTTTTAAAGGACATTGAAAGTGCTGGAAATTGTAGGCCATGGGAGGCAGAATCTGCCCACCCCTCCTATTTTTCGACGTTAAATTTTCTAATTTTTAAAGACATATATATATATATATATATATATGTATATAGTTATTGGTGTGCAGTGGAAAGATGGGAACTTGAGTGGATGAAGTGGGATTGATATAGCTGTTTTAATGCGTGATTCACATGTGTACTACAATCACGAGTGTGTTAATTCATCACACATGGTTTAGTTAGTTATTTGGGCTTCAGGGCGCGTCGATAACTATGGTCATGTTGTACCCAGACCAGGCGTGATTTACTCGAGATCGAGTGGACGAGGCCAAATATGCTGGGGTATATAGTCTTAAAAATCAGGATATAGTATTCATTTTGGTGGTTTGGTATCTTTCTTTCTCGTCTTATATTATCTTCCCTTCATAGGCTTCAATCAGGTGGGTCCCTCAGCTCTTACTATAAGCCTTAGCACTTGATGTCTTTATGACTTTATATGCTTGCATGCCTATTAATGCACACATTCGTGCACATGTGTGATAACAAATGTGCGCACACATACAATATGGGACTGTCATCGGCTCCTACTGAGCAGGTATGGACTGAGCTGCTCCTACTGGGTAGCCGCACCCCGTGTTCGTGTTGCGGCCTGTCTGCTGTTTGCACATGCATATTATTCTTGCATGTATTGCACATGCAGTTGCATACCGTCAGTCCGTATGTTTACTTATATTTCGCCCAGTTTGCAAATATTTTAAGCATGCTTGCATGCCTCGAGCTGTAGGTAGGGTATGTTGGATATTTAGCCTTTTGAAGGTACTCTATGTGGTTTCTGAATCTTTGTCTTCCTTTGAAGCAAATGTTGTGTGCAGTGTCGATTTTATTGGCCCGTTTTCCGTTATCGTACTACCGGTGTGACATCACGTCACCCCCACATGCTACTGTGCTATCATGCCATTCATGTGACATTACATCACTGCCACATGCTGCTATGTTATCATAACTTTGGTGTGACATCTCCTTCTGCACACAGCCACATACTGCTGGTCATCATACCATCGTGTGACATACATCCCTGCCACATGCTGTTGACATCATCCCTGCCACGTACTGCTGTGTTATCACATCACAGTGCGACGTCACATCCCTGCCACATGCTGCTGTGTCATCATACCATCGGTGTGACATCACATCCCTGCCACATGCTGCTGTGTCATCATACCATCGGTGTGACATCACATCCCTGCCACATGCTGCTGTGTCATCATACCATCGGTGTGACATCACATCCCTGCCACATGCTGCTGTGTCATCATACCATCAGTGTGACATCACATCAGTGCCACATGCTGCTATGTTATGATACCATCGGTGTGACATCACATCAGTGCCACATGCTGCTGTGTTATCATACCATCGGTGTGACAGCACATCAGTGCCACATACTGCTGTGTCATACCATCGGTGTGACATCACATCCCTGCCACATGCTGCTGTGTCATACCATCGGTGTGACATCACATCAGTGCCACATGCTGCTGTGTTATCATACCATCGGTGTGACATAATGCCACATGCTGCTGTGTCATCATACCATCGGTGTGACATCACATCCCTGCCACATGCTGCTGTGTCATCATACCATCGGTGTGACATCACATCCCTGCCACATGCTGCTGTGTCATCATACCATCGGTGTGACATCACATCCCTGCCACATACTGCTGTGTCATCATACCATCGGTGTGACATCACATCCCTGCCACATGCTGCTGTGTCATCATACCATCGGTGTGACATCACATCCCTGCCACATGCTGCTGTGTCATCATACCATCAGTGTGACATCACATCAGTGCCACATGCTGCTATGTTATCTGTGTGACATACATATGCCACATGCTGTGTGTTATCATACCATCGGTGTGACAGCACATCAGTGCATACTGCTTTCATATACCATCGTGTGACATCACATCCCTGCCAATGCTGTTGTGTCATCATACCATCGGTGTGACATCACATCACTGCCACATACTGCTGTGTCATCATACCATCGGTGTGACATCACATCCCTGCCACATTCTGTTGTGTCATAACATCGGTGTGACATCACATCAGTGCCACATACTGCTGTGTCATCATACCATCGGTGTGACATCACATCCCTGCCACATTCTGTTGTCATAACATCGGTGTGACATCACATCAGTGCCACATGCTGTTGTGTCATACCATCGGTGTGACATCACATCCCTGCCACATTCTGTTGTGTCATACCATCGGTGTGACATCACGTCACTGCCACCTGCTGCTGTTTTGTCGTACCATCGACTGTGACGATGGGGCTGAGAGTCCACGGGTAGGATGCTCGTCTCCCAACTGCAGAATCCGAGTTCCGTCCGTCGCTGCTCTTCAGCCGTGACCAATCGACTTGAATGATTTGAGACGCCCTATGGACCAAGGCAACTGACGCGTCGTAAATGAGGGGGGGGGTTTTGAGACGTCTCACCTGTCGCTACTCTTCGCCCGCGACCAATCGGCGTGAGAGATTGGCGACGCTACATGACTGAACGGTCGACGTGTCGTAATACCAATAACCAACCAACCGTCGTAAGCATGAGTGACCGACCAACCGACTGTGGTGTGACGTCACTGTCCCTTGCTGCTGTGCTACTGCATCATCTACTGCGATGTGACGTCAGTGTTTTGCTATTGTGTTACCAACCAGACCACACATTGACGTGGTATCACTGTGGTGCATGTGCTGGTATCCAGACCAGGGGCTCACATACCAATGGCCTTCTAGTCTTCCGAGAATCTCAGATGGAGATTTTGCATGGCCTTGTGTTTTCTAGGTGGTGATTTTTGACAGATCTCCATAGGCCCTAATGCTTAATTTCTAAAAGCTAGGTGGTGCTTAGCCACTCATAGGTGCTGCTGCATCACATGCTACCACTAAGATTCCAGCCATGAGCTTGCATCATTAATTACCTTGGTGCTTCCCTGTCTGTATTCCATCTTGTTTGTTCACAGATTTCCTGTTCAAGTTCCTCGTGATAGGCAGTGCAGGCACTGGAAAGTCCTGCATCTTGCACCAGTTCATCGAGAACAAGTGTAAGCATCGCCTGACTGGTGTTGGTCAGCGTTTGTCTGATCCTCGACATCGACACGGACTCATTACCTGTGACCTGGTGGATATTCATTTATCACTCCAACTATTTCGCCTCCGAATCGTGCGATCGTGCCTCCAAAACACCAGGACAACAGCGGATGTGACATCAAAAAGCCAAATATGACTCAGTCTTTCGTGTGTCACAACATAAAATATGGGACTGTCATTGGTTCCCACTGAGCAGGTGTTGACGAGTAACCACACTCCGTGTTCGTGTTGCGGCCTGGCTGCTGTCGCTTCCACTGGACGGGGCGATGGCCTATCGCTGTGCGTCACCACCTCGCTAGCCGCATGCCTCGTTCACAGTCAAACAGGACAGCAACCACACGATCGGTGTCGAGTTCGGCTCCAAGGTCATCAACGTCGGAGGCAAGTCGGTCAAACTGCAGATCTGGGACACGGCCGGTCAGGAGCGTTTCAGGTGAGACCGTCAGCCTCCTGATCACATACCGCACCAGGAGCGCTTCAGGTGAGACCATCAGCCTCCTGATCACATACCGCACCAGGAGCGCTTCAGGTGAGACCATCAGCCTCCTGATCACAGACCGCACCAGGAGCGCTTCAGGTGAGACCATCAGCCTCCTGATCACATACCGCACCAGGAGCGCTTCAGGTGAGACCATCAGCCTCCTGATCACAGACCGCACCAGGAGCGCTTCAGGTGAGACCATCAGCCTCCTGATCACAGACCGCACCAGGAGCGCTTCAGGTGAGACCGTCAGCCTCCTGGTCCGGGACCGCACCGGGAGCGCTTCAGGTGAGACCGTCGACCTGATTACGAACCGCACCAGGAGCGCTTCAGGTGAGACCGTCGACCTCCTCCATGACCACGGACCGCATGTGTGGCGGCCGTGCTCTCCATTGCCGAGCATCACACGTCGCCGTCGGCTCGCTGCACCGTTTGCTGCGTTTCATGTCGCTGCACGGTTTGCTATCTGGCACTCAGGTTATTGTTCGGTGGTAGGTGTGTAAATCGAATTTGTCCGTTTGCCATGCGCTTCGTTATTCGTCATCCGCTTCGTTGTTTGACAGGTTGTGATTTTACCGTGATCGCCGGAATACGTTACGATCCTCATGGCTAACCACCGCAACTGTGGCCGAATACTTAATTCCATGCCACATTTTTATGTATTGAATGTACCGTTTCTGAGATAAGTGTATATTGTATGCATTTTATGCTCATTGCTTCCCCAGTGTTTCTTGTCCAAGCTTCCAGCTGACAACGGGAGTTGGCGGGATCGTCCAGTCTCGTCCCGCGTTATGCCGCATGATCATATGACCGCCGAGTGTGATGTTAAATACTCCAAGGTTCTGTTTGTCTTGTGTATCAGATCACCGATTTACAGTACCTGTGTTGCTGTACCGACCCGACCTGAGCCTCAGGCCATTCTAGCCGCTGCGACGGCTGCAGGCTGCCGGCCGACCTGACCGGGATGAGCTGTTGTGAGACTGTGTGACCTGTGTGGCCAGGTCCGTGACCCGCAGCTACTACCGAGGGGCGGCCGGCGCTCTGCTCGTCTACGACATCACCAGCCGCGAGAGTTTCAACGCGCTGTCCGCCTGGCTGACGGACGCCCGCTCCCTGGCGTCGCCCAACATCGTCATACTGATGGTGCGTCTGCTGTCCGGTGTCGCCCGCGGCGCTGTCTCCTCTGACGGGGCGTGCATCCGTGCCATACATACTGATGCGTACGCCCCTTATGACTAGATGCGTCTCTTACGGCTATGACACGTGACCGCCATTGTCCGGAGGGTGGCTTACGGCTGCCGACCGTGACTCGTCGGACAGTGACACGGGACTCGTGTGGTGGGGACACGCGACTCCCCTGACTGACCAGGGACTCGTGTGGTGGGGACACGCGACTCCCCTAACTGACCAGGGACTCGTGTGGTGGTGGCACGCGACTCGTGTGGTGGGGACACGTGACTCCCCTGACAGTGACACGTGACCCGTGTGGTGGGGACACGCGACTCCCCTGACAGTGACACGTGACCCGTGTGGTGGGGACACGCGACTCCCCTGACAGTGACACGTGACCCGTGTGGTGGGGACACGCGACTCCCCTGACAGTGACACGTGACTCGTGTGGTGGGGATACGCAACTCCCCTGACAGTGACCAGTTACTCGTGTGGTGGGGACACGCGACTCCCCTGACAGTGACACGTGACCCGTGTGGTGGGGACACGCAACTCCCCTGACAGTGACCAGTTACTCGTGTGGTGGGGACACGTGACTCCCCTGACAGTGAGCAGGGACTTTTTTAAAGTGAAACATTGCTTAGTAGTCACACTTGACTTCTTGCATAGGCACGTGACATCACGTGACTATTCTGATGGTGAACCCTTGATTTTTTGGCGGCGTGTTTGAACGGCTCTGAAGTAGCATTTTGGAAGAGTTTGGCGAGCATGGCGCTAATGGGCTGAGTTGGAGTTACATAACACTGTTTGCATGAAACATACATGAACTATCTGAATATACCATCCGTTGCGTGTCTACGCGAGCGCGTCTCGGATTTTACTACATCAGGCAAATATCCCTGGCCAATGTGACAGGTGGGCAACAAGAAGGATCTGGACGCCGAGCGCGAGGTGACCTTCCTGGAGGCGTCGCGGTTCGCGCAAGAGAATGAACTGCTCTTCCTGGAGACGAGCGCAGTCACCGGCGACCATATCGACGAAGCCTTCCTCAAGTGCTCCAAGACGATTCTTGCAAAGATCGAGACTGGTGAGTGGTGCTCGGCGGGACTTGTAATGCTGATGTAATGTAGTGCTCTCGGGACTGGGGTTAGTTGTTGAGGTTTTTTTGGGTTATGAAGTGCACTGGTTATTGCATACAGTTTCTGGCTTGCTGTAGCAGAATATTTTGTTGAAGATGTGGTAAGCTACCAGTCGGTCTGCTGTGATCGTGAAAAGTTCGGGGGGCGGGGGGAGTCGAGATTATGAGCGAAGTGGCCTCGCCCGAAGATGTATTTTGCTGCGTACTCATGGACATTTTCGATCCGTTATTCGGCAGGGTTGGATTTGTACTTTGTAATCCTGGATGTGGAAATGTTTTTTTTTTTTTCGGGCAATCGAATATGGAGATCATAGTTGTCTTCAGATCTGTGACATCAGAATCCGTTTGCCATTTCCAGAGAATTTAGAACACTTTATGGCAGAACAGTTCGTTGTTAATTTGTTATCGCCTGTTTTCTGCTGTTCTACGCTTGCGGGTAGGTCATGCGAACAAGGTCCACAAAATATTCAAAGGTGAGAAACATATTCCTCGGGGTATGTGTAGAAAAGGATCATTTCGCCCCAGTTATAACAGTGTGTCCTGGTAGCACAACTAACCATAACACTGGACCGTTTCTGATGATGTCCTCGCCCTCAGGCGAGCTGGACCCGGGCGGATCTGTACCGTTTCTGACGATGTCCTCGCCCTCAGGCGAGCTGGACCGGGGCGGATCTGTACCGTTTCTGATGATGTCCTCGCCCTCATGCGAGCTGGACTCCGAGTAGATCTGTACCGTTTCTGACGATGTCCTCGCCTTCAGGCGAGCTGGACCCCGAGCGGATCGGCTCTGGTATCCAGTACGGTGACCACGCGCTTCGTCGCCTCAACCGCGGCACGGCGCGCGCCTCCAGCGGGCCCGAGTGCGGCTGCAAAATCTGAGCCGGCCGGATGGTGGTGGCGGTCGGACGTATGCTTCAGGTCTGGCCGGGTTGAGCCTGGCGGACCTTCGACACATCGGTGCAGCACGAGGGAAGATTTATTTTTTAATGTAGGTCGTTGATTGTCGTCAGATTTTACGTAATTGTTATGTTGATTGCTCCGACTACATCATCGTCCGTGCTGAAGGGAGGGGAGGGGAGGGTGTAGGGACCAGTGCTGATGCTGGCTGCACAGTCCGCTGTGGAGCGGGTGGACCGACTTTTCTGCGCCAGCTTTATTCCCCGGCAACTCGTGCCGTTGTCTTTTATTCCACACTGCGAACGGCGGGACTTGACGGGCGACGTTCTGTGCTTCGAGTGTTCCGCTCCCTCCCCTGTTTCCGTGTTGACGGCCACGTAATGCCATCACGCGCGGCGTGTGAAGGGAGTCGCACCTGGCGGCGACACGGCCGGGGCCGTCTCGTGTGGTGCCCGTCCCGTTACCGGAGTTGTTTTCCAGCCGGGGGCGGCCGCTGCGGAAGCTTTTTCGTCGCGCCCTCACCGCTTGCAGTTGGTGTCCGTCCCTGGTCGTCTGTAGACGTTCTGTTTTTGGTGGACCGTGTGTCGATGGAGACTTGGATCGCCATGTGTGGCGCGTGGCAGCTCGCTGGCCGGATCGGAGGATGCCGGCGCAGATGTGGAGGTACCGGCCCCGCTGCTGGCAGTTTTGGCTGTATTGCCACCATCCGTGATTGTAACAGACGTCTGGGGTTCTGGACGAGGAGACCGCTCGGGCTGTATCGTCGCCCGCGGTCGACTATATATCTTAATCAGTTGTGTGGTGACAAATCAGGTGATGCTGAGCTCGTGTGCGGGACACCATTATCCACGTTAATAGCCACCATTCAGGTGATGTTCAGCTCGTGTGCCGGGGACGATTATCCACGTTAGCAACCACCATTCAGCCTGCATCTTTCGCGGCTGTTAACGTCCACTACCCCGCGATGAGGAGCACTAGGAACGTGTCGGGGTCATGTGATAGCGGCTGTCCACGCGCCCGGGCCGTTTCGATGTGGGCGCGTGACACGCCACGCCATGCTTTAAGCTTGTTCGGCTCGCTGCCGACCGCACGCACACGAGCGCGGCGATTTCGCCCGCCGAACACGGCGTCTCGCTCTCCGAACACTGTCTCGTTGCTCGTGTCCAGTAGGAGCAGCGCCTCGTGACGCCTGCAGTCGAGTCCGGTTACCAACGGGTATCGGCCGGCAGCTGCGGCCGAGCCGCCGGCCCACCTTCAGCGGCAGGCGCTGCACCGCGGCACGAGGCACGCCGAGGTGTCGTGTTTGTGCAGCAGGAGCGGCCCGACTGGCGGCGGCCGGGCGACAGAAGCAGCGGCTGCGGCCGACTGTCTCTCGCCCCGACTGCTCTGTCGTCACTCGCAAGTCTAGTCTCGTAACAATACAGCAAGCCCAAAGTTGTGGTTGTGTGTTTTTGTCTCGTTTGCGTCACCATGGCAAACGCGAAACAGAATTGGCCGCAGGACGGGTTGGGTCCAGGGCTCGCATATGGGTGGCGCACCGTTGGAGCACGTGACCAGCGCGACGCCGAGGCGGTGGGACCGTCTCGGGTGGCAGATTTGGCCGCAGGACGGGTTGGGTCCAGGCCATATGGGTGGCGCACCGTTGGAGCACGTGACCGCGACGCCGAGGGGGGACCTCTCGGGTGGCAGATTTGGCCGCAGGACGGGTTGGGTCCAGGGCTCGCATATGGGTGGCGCACCGTTGGAGCACGTGACCCGCGCGACGGTGAGGCGGTGGGACCGTCTCGGAATGGTAGATTTGTGTTTTGGGGCGCGCGTCGACTACGTTGTCATTTTGCGCCCATGGTCTGCAAATGTCATGTCGCCCGGACACTTGTATTGATGTCAGATGCTCGATTAATGGACAGTGCGACAAGTTAATGGACAACACGGAACACAACACATTCAGGCAACATAACGTAGCAAAACAACAAGCATAATGTAATGTGCGACAATTACAACAGATGAATACAGACATGACTGAACAAGATGGATCACAGATAAGGGCTGTGACGCGGCGGAGGCCCTGATCACGGGTACACGGGACTCACGACTCACTCCCAGAGATGAAAACCCGATGTACCTCTGAGCAAAGATGAACGAATATAAAAATGCGATTCACTAAAACAAATGCATAACAGTAAAATATAAACGAATATAACAAAATTACAACAAATGAATACAAGAAGTAAACGTACAATAACACGAGCAGAAGAACGAGAATGGGGATCCAATGAGTAGCAGCAGCAGCCCGCGACAGTGTAAAACATACACGAGTCGCACGCCCAGGCAAGCACACGGATAGAACGGATATAACCGACAAGAGAACCTGATACTGTGGAAGTTCATTTTACAGATACGGAAGTCTACTAAAGACTAAGGATGCGTTAGCTTAGCACACGGCGTCAGTCGAATGATGTCAATCAAATAGGCGCAGCCAACATCAGCCATGATTTTAATTCGGTCAAAAACAAATGCCAAGCGACCTGGAAGCCTCATAGACGGTCCTGTCCGCATGTCCACACTGATCGTCTCTCAACGGCCCTGACTGCCTGTCCACACTGATCGTCTCTCAACGGCCCTGACTGCCTGTCCACACTGATCGTCTCTCAACGGCCCTGACTGCCTGTCCACACTGATCGTCTCTCAACGCCTTGTTTTACTGATGTCTCTCAACGGCCCTGACTGCCTGTCCACACTGATCGTCTCTCAACGGCCCTTCTTCCCACTACTCTCAATAAGGCCTGACTGCCTGTCCACACTGCCCGTATCTCATCAACGGCCCAGACTGCCTGTCCATACTGGCCGTCTCTCCAGCGACGACCACTCCCAACACCACGGCGTCAGACGGTATCCACAGCGGTCGGCTGGAAGTCAGGCAACATCTCGCGCACGATTCGGCGCAGCCTATTCTTCCTGGCCTCCGCCTTGCGCTCCTGCTGTAGGGCCTCGGGCAGTCGACGCCACCGCCGCAGGGCACCGGCGCAGGTCAGCCTGGTCAAGGTCAGGCCAGGTCAACATGGTGGGGCGGCATGAGCATCAACATGATGAGCATCGGCAAGTCAGGTGAGAGTGATCCAGGTGCATGACTGCATCTGTAGTTTTGAATCATCGATGTGTAGAGCATACTGTACAGGCCATCGAGTGCATATTTCTTTCTTTCTGTGTGCCACCAACTACTTTTTGTAGTTTGTAGTAGAATGTAAGTTAGGTACCTATAGAGGCGTTTATTTCCGAAAATCATTGTGAGGGATGGATAATAGGCAATGGGTGGCTCTAAATGGATTTGGGGCCCCTCTGCACATGCTTCTATATCAAAAGTCAAAATGATCGGGGTGGGGCAAGACACCATCAAAAGTATACAAATGAACACATAGGTGCCTAGTTACGGTTTGCAATTTAATAAAAATGGTAAATATTATAAATAAGTCGAACAAAAAAAAAGGCAAAGCGAGACGTAGCCCTGACTTTCCTTCACCAGTATCAGGCGACATTCGAGGAACTGGAAGAACCAGATAAAGCGGCTGGCTCCAGCAATACAGGATCGAGAACCATACCACGACAGGAAGTCTGTGGACGGACTGCTACTGCGCCCTCCTGGCAACATGTGAAGACATGCGCCTTATTACGTCTGATGTTCGCGGAAGTGCAGGAACTTCAGAAATAGGTAAAACCTGCCGACAATTCCGCGCAACGTATTTCAATTTCGGACGTGTACACCAGATTCGCCAGAGGAGCACGACTGTAGAAATTAGAGCCCCCAATTTCCGCATATCTGGATTTAAAAACAGTACAATTCAATCAACATTGGCTGCGATATTGCCGAAATCAGACTGTCAAAAGTTGTGTGCGAAATTCAAAGTAAAATTGCACTGTGGCAAATTGTCGAATTAGCACAGGTGTCACCGTGCGCCACGGTCACTACCACACCGCAGCCTTCCCACGCAGCTGATGCAGCACACAACCGTTCAGCGTGGCACTCTATATGCACAATATACGTATATACGTACCCTATATACGTATATACATGAGAGTAGACTCGTTCGGGCCGTTCAGGTGAACATGTGCCATATATACATGAGAGTAAACTCGCTCGGGCCGTTCAGGTGAACCTGTGCCGTATATACACGAGAATAGACTCGCTCGGGCCGTTCAGGTGAACCTGTGCCGTATATACATGAGAGTAGACTCGCTCGGGCCGTTCAGGTGAACCTGTGCCGTATATACACGAGAGTAGACTCGCTCGGGCCGTTCAGGTGAAGATGTGCCGTATATACACGAGAATAGACTCGCTCGGGCCGTTCAGGTGAACCTGTGCCGTATATACACGAGAGTAGACTCGCTCGGGCCGTTCAGGTGAAGATGTGCCGTATATACACGAGAGTAGACTCGCTCGGGCCGTTCAGGTGAAGATGTGCCGTATATACACGAGAGTAGACTCGCTCGGGCCGTTCAGGTGAAGATGTGCCGTATATACACGAGAGTAGACTCGCTCGGGGCGTTCAGGTGAAGATGTGCCGTATATACACGAGAGTAGACTCGCGCTCGGGACTGCTCAGGTGAACATGTGCCGTATATACACGAGAGTGGACTCGCCCGGACTGCTCAGGTGAACCTGTGCCGCATATACACGAGCGTAGACCCGCTCGGGTTTCGGTCTCACTCATAATAACTGCATAGTGTACCATTACTGGTATCAAATACCCAGCCTAAGAACCCATAGATGTGGACATGTTTATCAAAGGACAGCAACACTGGACCATTCCACTGCCAAAGACCATCTCAAGACATTCCAGTGGGGAAATAAAACTACAGTTGTAAAGCGAGGATAATGTTTAACTTGAAAAAACATAGAGCGTGACCATTTTGCAAACCCAGACCATATATCAGAAGAAAAAAACGGCGCACGGTAACCCAGCGAGTCTATATTTCCCAATCTAGATGCATAGTGGACCTGCCAAAATGTTCCGGCACCTCACAGAGAAGCATCCCACCGCTCTTCACACGCCTCTCCTCATGCTCCGTCACCGATGTAGCGGCATCTCCCCTAGCATCGCACTCGGTGGCTCGAAGCATGCTGTTGCGGTCCCTGAGTCTGGCCAGGTCGCACGCCTCTCCTCATGCTCCGTCACCGATGTAGCGGCATCTCACCTGGCATCGCACTCGGTGGCTCGCAGCATGCTGCTGCGCTCCCTGAGTCTGGCCAGGTCGAGGCTGGTGCGCCACGCCCGCAGCGCCGTTTGTACGGCCTGCAGATGACTGAAGTCGGTGGCCGCCTGCTGTTTGAGCCGCTGTTGGTGTACGTACTGCGGACATCAAGCCGAGCCTCAGCACACTCCACTGGCCCCGTCCGTGCAGAGTGCATTTCTCAGAACTGATGTCACTGATCCATGGCTGGAGATCCCGGGTTAGTCAGGGTGCCGGACCCCATCTCGTTTGGTACCCAGCTAGGGTTAGCTTGTCAGTTTCCCTATTAAATCTGACAATTTTCGGACCCGGTTCCCCCTTGTTTGGTGAGAGATATTCAGCCTTGCGCTGACCAAGCGTGAAAAGATAAACGTCAATGGTACATAATCATAGCAGTTCACGAGCTCTTGGGAATCTAACAATAATAAAAACACGCAAAACAACCATACACACCGTCAATGACGTCGACAAATTGATCACGTGATGCACTCCCGGGTTGCGATATTGCGTTCACGTAATAGCGCGTGAAGGGCGGGTATGCACTTCACGCGATATCACCTGTCACCACCACGTGTTGTGTCGGCAGATGCTATCTTGCGGAGTGTTGCGTGGCACAGAGTTGCGTTGCAGCGCGTCGTGAAGACTCGCGTTGCGTTATGACGTGTCGTGTTGTGTCGTGTGATATTGTGTTGGGTGGTGCTGTGTTGGAAAGAGCCATGCTGCGACGTATCGTGTTGTGTTGCGCATTATGTCGTGAGGTGTTGTGTTTCGAGATAGCGTACTGTTGTGTCGTCAGCATTGGAGCCTAAGGTACTGTGTCTTATTGTGAGGTGTTGTGTTGTGACGTGTTGCGAGGTAGCATGCTGTTGTTGTGTCGTCGGCATTGATGTGTCTGTATTGTGAGGTGTTGTGTTGTGACGTGTTGCGAGGTAGCATGCTGTTGTTGTGTCGTCGGCATTGGGGCTCAGGGTGCTGTGTCGTGAGGTGTTGTGATGTGACGTGTTGCGAGGTAGTGTACTGTTGTTGTGTCGTCGGCATTGGGGCTCAGGGTGCTGTGTCGTGAGGTGTTGTGATGTGACGTGTTGCGAGGTGGTGTACTGTTGTTGTGTCGTCGGCATTGGGGCTCAGGGTGCTGTGTCGTGAGGTGTTGTGATGTGACGTGTTGCGAGGTAGTGTACTGTTGTTGTGTCGTCAGCATTGGGGCTCAGGGTGCTGTGTCGTGACGTGTTGCGAGGTAGTGTACTGTTGTTGTGTCGTCGGCATTGGGGCTCAGGGTGCTGTGTCGTGAGGTGTTGTGATGTGACGTGTTGCGAGGTAGCATGCTGTTGTTGTGTCGTCGGCATTGGGGCTCAGGGTGCTGTGTCGTGAGGTGTTGTGATGTGACGTGTTGCGAGGTAGTGTACTGTTGTTGTGTCATCGGCATTGGGGCTCAGGGTGCTGTGTCGTGAGGTGTTGTGATGTGACGTGTTGCGAGGTAGTGTACTGTTGTTGTGTCGTCGGCATTAGGGCTCAGGGTGCTGTGTCGTGTCGTGTGGTGAGGTGTTGCATTGTGAAGTGTGGTAAAGTACTATGTGAACATGTCGTCTGATACCTTATTGCGTTGTGTCGTGTCATGACGTGATGCATCACATTATGTTGCTGGGTACCGCGTTGTGTTGTGTGGTAAGGCATCGTGAGGTGTAGCGTCGTGTGGTGCTGTGTCGTGGCCATGTTGTGACTCGTGAGGTATTGTGCTGGGTACTGGCATGGAAACAAGGGAAGGTAGGAAGAGGGACAGTGGACCGCATGCACCCTGGCACTATTTTAAGATTAGCCACCTGGCGTTGAATGAAAATCAATGGATTCAAATCACCCTTGCCTTCCCAATCCTCCCGTCAGAACTCTTGAGATAATTCCTGTGCCTCCCCTGCTGTGCTGTATTATGTCGTGCGGTATCGCGTGAGGCCGTGCTGTGATGTGTCGCATAAGGCTGCTGTGCTGTGCCGTATTATGTCGTGTGGTGTCACGTAAGGCTGTGCTCCGCTGTGTCGTGTTATGTCGTACGGTGCCACATAGGACTGCTGTGCTGTGCTGTGTTATATCGTATAGTGTCACAGAAGACTTCTGGGCTGTGCCGTGTTGTATCGTGCAGTGTCGCGTAAGGCCGCACTGTGCTGTGTTATGTCGTGTGGTGTCACGTAAGGCTGTGCTGCTCTTTGCCGTTGTCGCGCGGTGTCGCGCAAGACTGCTGTGTCGTGTTATGTCATATGGAGTCGTGCAAAGCTGTGCTGTGCTGTGCTGTGCCATGTTATATCGTACGGAGTTGCATAAGGCTGTGCTGTGCTGTCGCCGTGCCATTTTATGTCGTGCGGAGTCGCATAAGGCTGTTGTGCTGTGCCGTGATATATCGTGTGGTGTCGCGCAAGGCTGTGCTGTGCCGTGTGGAATCGTGCAGAGTCGCATAAGGCTATGCAGTGCTGCAGCTGTGTCACGTGAAGTCACATAAGGATGTGCTGTGCTGTCGCTGTGCCATGTTATGTCGTGCGGAGTTGCATAAGGCTGTGCTATACCGTGTGGTGTCGTGCGGTTTCACATAAGGCTGTGCTGTGATGTGCCATGCAGTGTTGCAGTGCTGTTGCTGTGTTGTTGCTGTGAGACTGCCTGCTGAGATACTCACTCGTCTCCAGCGGCGGATAACTCTGACGACGAGCCGCGTGCGGTACCAGAACTGAGCGGCTTCATCTCTCTCTGCAGCTACCATCGCACCATGGTAGCGCCACCGCATCAGTGAGTTGTGCAACAGCGTGCGCCGTGCGTGCACCACAGCCGACTCCTCCAGCTGATGGCTCCTCTGGGTCAAGGCCAGGTCAGGTCAGTGATAAAGCAGAGCCAGTTGCCGGTGTGCATCGGCTAACTGTTCAGCTGTCAGCTCCTCTGAGATGGGTCCGGTCAGGCTAGGTGAGCAACCCGAGGGCGAGACGAAAATTGTGCACCTACATACAATTCATCAACGTGTCATTAAATATTCTACCTTGCCTGAATTTAAAACAATGTAATACCAGACATGCGGGATACAGGAGGTGATCAATGATGAATTTGTGCTTGCACATAAATCTTGATGGGCAATTGCCTTCTTGTCACCCGTACCCTGTATGCCCAAGGATCTGCCACACACACACTTCAATATCATGTGAAAATAGCGTCCAGTGCACATGCAAAACTACCCCAGAAACGTCATAATTAGCCGTGAGCACATGCCACTGGAGAGAGGAACGCAGCCTCACTCCACGAGCGGCGACAACTGCACGCAGCATCAGCGGCTTAGACCGCCAGGTCGACCACTTCTGACGGCGCCAGACAATCGCTGGCCGCCCAACACCACCACCAGTCGAGTCCACCTGCCCACCTGCACGTTGAGCAGCAGCGCCCTGAACACACGCCTGACGAGCGCGCGTCGGTGCTGGCCGGCCGCCAGCTGATGCCGGTGCCGCTGCAGCTGCTCTCCACGCTGCTGTCGCCGGCGCCGCTCCTCCTGCAGCCGCCGCCGCTCGCGCAGCTGGTCCACCTCGCGCCGCCGCTGGCGTACGCAGCCCACCGTCAGCACCACTGGCCTCCGTGCCAGTGACCGGCGGAGCACGGCCTTTGTCTGGCCAGCACCGCGGATGGCCACCGGACTCAACAGACCCACCTAGTTCTGGCAGATGAAGCACACCAAAGGAATAGCCATTGTTCATATGAACGTAACAGATTCGAAAGGGCTTTCTCATCACTCGTGGTTACCAGAATAATCATCTGCTGGATGCGCTGGACGAGGTCGTGAGGCAGGTTGTAGGCCTTCCATATTGTTTTAGGCGCCGTGCATTACACCTTCGTCGAACGATAGAGATGGTTACGCGGTCAGTGAATCTATAGGTGGCGATGTACGGTGTAAAGCGCCAAATACAGTGATCCGGCGTGGGAAGAGCTGCCATACAACGTCTTATTTGAGCAATTGAAGTGAGTACTTCCGAGAAAATATTGTATGACAACTTGGACAAAAAAAACATTCAAAGAGCAGTTCTAACTTCGAGTGAAGAAAGTGTGACTTGAAACCATTTACATGAAATGTTGAGATCTCAACTGCGTGGCACCAGGTCTGCGCCTGATAACCATCATGATTCTCGTTGTGTGCAAACGAAAGAAACCTCGCTGCAGCTTCGCCCTCACCCGGAGCCATTCAATCACGTTTCGAAGAGATGAAATCACACGAGTGATCGTTGCTGCCAGTAGTAGGACTTTACCTGCCCTGGAGCAGACAGCACAACACTCTGGGTAAACGAACTCGCTCAGGCTTCGTCCCCTCCATCGCCATTCAATCACGTCATAAACACATCAAATTGCGTGATGAGTGATCGTTACTTAAATATATTTAACTACAACTGGCTAGGAGCAGCCATGTTCAGCACTGGCTGCGCCTGACCGGCACATGCGCGGCACTCACCTGCTGCTCCCAGCTGCGCTGCTGCTCCAGCTGGCGGCGCTGCTCGGCCTCCTGACTGGTGGCGGCGCGCTCCTGCCGCAGACGACTGGTCTCCTGCTGCCTGGCGCGGCGCAGCTCGGCTCGCTGCGCCAGCTCGCGCTGGTAAGACGGCCGCCGGTTGTCGCCGGTGGTCAGCAGGTAGGAGACGAGGTGAGGCGCGCGACTCAGCTCGGACACCGCCTCCTCCGGCCGTCTGGTGGCCGCCTGCAGCGCCCGCGAGCACAGCATTTCGGCACAGAGGTCGACCGAGCCCCTGTCGACCGCGTCGTCGTCACCGGCACCGTCAAACTGAGCGGCTGGCGGCCGATCGACACGCTGTGGGGCACGCGGCTGGCCGACGGACCGTGCCGAGACAACCGGCCACGGCGGCTGACCGACCGCCGGCCACGTGGCTGCCACTTCTGGAGAGACGTGCCTCGGGCGGATGACCATCCTTCCTACAGCCGCCGCTGCTGGCGGAGAGCCCTGAGAACGCGCAGCCACCTGCGACTGACCGACCGCCTGCTGCGTGGGTGCCACTTCTGGAGGGACGTGCCTCGGGCGGATGACCATCCTTCCTACAGCCGCCGCTGCTGGCGGAGAGCCCCGAGGACGCGCAGCCACCTGCGACTGACCGACCGCCTGCTGCGTGGGTGTCACTTCCGGAGAGACGTGCCTCGGGCGGATGACCATCCTTCCTACAGCCGCCGCTGCTGGCGGAGAGCCCCGAGGACGCGCAGCCACCTGCGGCTGCCTGTCACCGTCGACGCGCTCGCGCAGTCGTCGCACGAAGTCGCTGATGGTGCGCGAGTCAGCCAGCCGCGGCCTGGCGGCGGCGTCACGCCACCGTCGGAACAGCACCGACACGAGCACATGGCCAGCCACGTCCAGCCCGCTGTCCGGTCCACTCTGTCGTGTCACACGGTCAGCCACGTCCAGCCTGTTAGCCGGTCCACTCTGCCGTGTCACACGGTCAGCCACGTCCAGCCCGCTGTCCGGTCCACTCTGCCGTGTCACACGGTCAGCCACGTCCAGCCTGTTAGCCGGTCCACTCTGCCGTGTCACACGGTCAGCCACGTCCAGCCTGTTATCCGGTCTACTCTGCCGTGTCACACAGCCAGCCACGTCCAGCCCGCTGTCCGGTCCACTGTTCCATGTCACACGGTCAGCCACGTACAGCCCGCTGTCCGGTCCACTCTGCCGTGTCACACGGTCAGCCACGTCCAGCCTGTTAGCCGGTCTACTCTGCCGTGTCACACGGCCAGCCACGTCCAGCCCGCTGTCCGGTCCACTCTGTTGTGTCATACGGTCAGCCACGTCCAGCCTGTTAGCCGGTCTACTCTGCCGTGTCACACGGCCAGCCACGTCCAGCCCGCTGTCCGGTCCACTCTTCCATGTTACACGACCCACCACGTCGTCCAGTCCACTCTGCTGTGTTACATGGCGAACCACGTCCAGCCCGCTGTCCAGTCCACTCTGCTGTGACAGATGGCGGACCACCGCAGAGACGGGCGATGGGTCGGTTCCGACAAAGATATCACCATTGGCACACTTCCTGCCGTAGTCATATGATATAAGAGGACACCGCGATGAGAAATACAGCTGGGAACTCCGTGAGTCTTTTGATTCAGAGCTTCTATTCTCAAGGAAGAACTCATACCAGAGGAAAAAGTACTTGAGCAATAGGTCATTATCTGGTGCCTTGTTCATTTTTGTGCAGCTAGGCTCATTCAATGAGACACAAATCATCCTGAAACAGGTCAACAATGGTATTGATTATGATTACTGCAGTACAGTAGGCTAACCTACACCATCAAAGTATTGTTAGCACAGCATCTATCCTAATAGTGCTGGAATCGATCAAGAACTTTTGAACACAACTATATCCTGATGCCTAGCTGAGTGCATTATGACACACTGCCATATCACCATCTTCACCATAATGGTAAGGACAGAGCATGCATTCCACAGATCTTAGTAAAAGCTACAGGTGGCTAAGAGCATAGGCTTGAAAAAGGAAACTGAGTGAATATAAAATTAGTGAACTACCAATACTCTGCAATTTTTGGGCCTCAGCACAATTTTCAGGGGACCAACCCTATCTTTTAGGCACTCAGTGATTTCAGGGGCCCAGCCCATCTTTTTGTGGCCACCATCATCTGCAGTGCCCTGGCAAGACTTTATGATCCACCAGCATGATTTCAAGGGACCCTCACCCAAACTTTTGAGAACCCAGCATGATTTTCAGGGTGCACAGCATGACTGGGGCCTGAGTATTTGCAGGGACCCAGTCCAATGTTTTGTAGCCCCAGCATTATTGTAGGGGCCATGGAGTGGTTTTTGGGGCCACAACCTAATTTGTAGGGACCCATGAACAATTAAATTTTGGGGACCTCCAATGTGATCTTTAGGTGCCCTAGTGCAATTTTTGATAGCACCAGTGGAATTTTTAGGTGGCCAAGCAAACCTTTCCAAACCCAAGCATAATTATTGGGGGCCCCACCTCTTGGGGGGAAACTGCCCACTTTGCCCCCCCCCCCTCTTTGGCATGCCAAGCTGCATCAGGCTGATATAATATTTCAGCATTTCATTGTATGGAAGACCTATCTTACATTTACTGTTGTCAACATTTTCACCTTTCTCAAGTTGCTGAGTGCTCCCATGACACTCTTTCACTTATCAATGGGGCAAAAGCCAGTTGGTTTAGATGATAAGAAGTCAACAAACTACATGATGAGCTGTGTTTCAATACTAATATTTTCTACTAATAATTAATATTCTCCATAAACTTCCTCATATTGAGGCTTCCAACTTATTGTACTAAAATGTTCCAGGAATAACCTACCTTACCTAACCTATGAGGGAACAACATTGGTATGTAGATATATATACCTAGTTAGGAAGGAACTAGGTACCTAGTACCTTGGAATTTAAATAAATTCCATAAAGAACAACCATGCTGAACGACATTTGTTTTGTGGGAATGCATTGAAGTTAATTAGTAACATGAAACATAACCACCAAATTATCGCAGATAGCAGGCGTTCATATTTACCGAAGTTCCTAGGTATTTAAGAATGTTAACAATGATCGAACTTCATGGTGACCAGTTTAAAAAATCCATATTATGGAAGTTAGCACGAAATTGTAAACTAATTATCAGTGCAGTCTGGTGGTCTGGTGTGGAGAGAAGAGTCGCAGACAGCATTTGTTCATATTTCCCAAATATCATATTTATAAATGTTAATAATTACCAAATCGGAAGTTGCGTTAATTAGCGTCGTAATTAATAATAAACGTAATAAACGTAATAATTGTAATGCAAATAAAAATTAATTCGCCAATAATTGATCGTAATTGCGTATCCAAGCACAAACACACCAATTATCTCAGGGGAAAGACAACGTCGACGACACGACAAGGGCGACATTCATCTGCTGGGCTGACGCCACAGGTGCAGGTTTCCAAAAATTATTTGGAGGCTACAACACATGAAGGCAATGGGCGTGCCGAATTTGATTGGGGGTATACCACGGGTTCCATGCTAAAAAAAAACACATGAAGGGAATGAGTGTGCCGAATTGGATTGGGGGTTCCACGGGTTCCATGCTAAAAGTTGAAATTATTGGGGGAAAGATAACATTGGGGGGGGGGGTAAGTGCCCTCTCAAAAGCATGCAATGTCACACCCCTAGCTGATTTTGCATGATTATGCAATGCACTGATAGCTGAAGTGGCATGATTTTGAACTATTTTTGGTGATTCGGTTTTGGTAATTAACTTCCAACTTGGCAATGATGATGTTGATATTAGTGAATATGAACTTTAGTAAATATGAATCATGCTGACTCTGTGAAGGGACGCTTATGGCGCTCTAAATACCGGTGACGCGTGCGAATGCGATCGGCATTTCTTACAAGGGCCTTGGTTCTTGGATATGTTCCCCGCGTTGCCAGCGTAGCAATCTATTCAAGGCCTGTTGTGTGCTTATTGGACGATTGGAGTGTTGCAGGCAAGATACCTTTACTTTTGTGTTGCAGGTACGTTCCTACGTAAGTGTAGCGTTCAGCCTCTCCGTGCTGGTGCCGACCTCTGAGCTCGTAGATGCCTATCCTTAATGGTGAATGAAATTTGACCTCTTGCATTTATCAGTACGAGCTAAGGTGCAGGCCTAAATTCAGGCATGCAGTAAAGTCCATAGGCATGCACCAAGGCATCCAGATGTGCTCAGTTGTAAGAAGTGCACCAGGTGACAGGCCAGTTGCAGCAGAAATTGGTGAACACTGGGCACAAACAGTGATAATCAACTGGGTGTGTTGATGCTTATTATATGCCATCAAAATCCTACTGCAATATTGTGGTGCCATGTCACCCATAATCTTCTTAAAATAGCAGCAGGGAAAAGGAAATTAGACTTGGCAAGGGAGGCAGAAGGGAAGTTAACCACTGGGAGGTGATGGACCTTCTGATGGAGTCGGTGGACTAAAAAAAATCAAATAATTCATAGAACACCTTAAAGTACAAATTTATCAAAAATCATGCTTGGCTACACAAAGTTCAGTGAACATTGCTCATTATGTGAGCTCCAGTGAACATTATGTGAGAGGCATGTTGACCGGGTATCTCCTGCACTTCCTACGGTAGCGTTGCTTGTACTCTAGCGGAATGTGGTGCGTACAGAACTGGGCTGTTGAAATAAACAACTTGAACTGGATATGGATGCAATGTTTCCTTCCAGAGACAAAGTTACACGATGAAAATTCTAAATGGTCCAATTGGACATTCATTGCATGAGTGAGCTTTAATTAAGTATTTCCCTCTTTACTTTCATGGGCAAATATTATTACATCAAGCAACTCATATGATAGTGTAAAGTATCTAAAGTGCAACATTAACCAACGGCCCTGACCGCTAACGATTGTGTGATCGGGTTAAAAACGTGGCGGCACCAAGATTCGAACCCACCACCACCTGTACAGAAAGCGGACGCCTTAACCAACTGAGCCAATCATTGGCACGGCGTGGGCTGAGTACGCGATGTAGATCATGCTGACTGAGGAGATGTTTATTTCCTCGACAATCTCCGGTGAAGTGTCGCATGTTCTTTACACACCACCTTTATTACTTTATATCAAGAAGGCATCTAGGTAGGTCACCATCAGCTGACTACCAGTCAGCTGTAGGTGACATCACTCAAATGTAGGTACCTAGAAAAATGGTAAATCTGTCTTAAATGTGTGTTTTTTTTTTAATTACTCTTTTGAATACCATGTTTATGAAGGTGATAAAAATGATGGGACCACTTATTTTCTGTGCAAATGCTTACTTTTCAGGTTGTGAACAAAAATCATTCCAAAAGGGGACTTTGAGTTAGGTAACAGCATAAAAATAAATGTTTAGAAAATATAATAAAAATGCAACATGACATAACCTAACCTAGCCTAACCTACCTTTGGGGAAAAAATCCTGTACATTTTTGATAAAAGGTGTTTTGGGAATTTTGGGAATACTTTTTCAGAATATGATGTTTATGAGCATGACTAAGAAGATGTGAGCACTCATTTTCGGTGCTGATGCTTACTTTTAAATTTGGACGATGACGTCACATTGGTATGGCACTGAGGCTTTGACTGGTTAATGCTATAAATGGCTCACATACCTTAATGAGATGGTCAAAGTAGCTTAACCTAAACTAACCTAACGCAACCTAGCCTAACCCAACCTAGCCTAACCTAACCTAACCTAACCTGCTTACCTCTTAGTTTATCATAGCTATAATTTATATAATGTGTCATGAGGTTAGGTTGACTAGCTAATGCTACAAATGGTTCACATACCTTAATAAGATGGTTGAAGTAGCTTAACCTAATCTAACCTAACCTGCTTACCTCTTGGTTTATCATAGCTATAATTTATATAATGCACCATGAGGTTAGGTTTGGTTAAGCTACTTCGACCATCTCATAAGGTATTTGAACCATTTTTAGATTACCAGTCAAACCCCAACCAAACCCATAACCACACAACACACCACCAAAGGACACCCCCAAAAAAAAAAAAAAAAAAAAACCAAAAAAAAAAGAGGGGTTTATAAAAAAAAAAAAAAAAAAAAAAAAAAAAAAAAAAAAAAACCAATTAAAATTAAAAAAAAATAAAAAAAAAAAAAAACCCTTTTATCAAAAATTTATTTACCAAAAATCATCAAGAAATAAAATTAGAAAAAATTTTACCAAATTTTTTTTTTTAAAAATTTTTTAAATAAAAAAAAACCACCCACCCCCCCCACAACACCCAAACCGCTTTTTTAGAAAAAAATTTTTTTTAAAGGGAGGGATTTTGGGGGGAAAAATTTTTATTTTTTTACACTTTAAGGGGTAAAAAAATTTTTTTTAAAAAAAATTTAACTCCAAAAAAAAAAAAAAAAAATTTAGGTTTTTGGGGTTAGTAAGTTTAAAATTTTTTTTAAAAAAAAAAATTTTAAATAAATTTTTAAAAAAAAAATTTTCATTTGCACAGAAAATATGCTGTCCCATCATCTTAGTCACCTTCATAAACATTAATAATGTATTCTGAAGAAAAATTCCAAACAATCAAAAAACACATTTTAAGCCAAATTTACCCCCAAAAAAAAACTCCAGCCAGGTTCACTGAATAAACCCTGGGTTGCTATGCTAGGTTAGATTAGGTTTGGATGGGTTAGGCTAGGTAAGGCTATCCTGCTGGTGCCCCTGAAAGAACACATTGACAGCTTCAAAATATCCTGAATGATGCCCCTGGGTTCATTCATGCACCTGGCTGGAGGTTTTTCTTTGTACTTTGAGTGACATCACCAACAGCTGACTAGCAGTCAGCAGATGGTGACTTAAATACATTGTTGATATAAAGGAAGTGTGAGGGGAAATATTTGAAGATTACCCAAATTGTGTAGGTTTTCCCCCCAAAATTGGGTCAGGTCCCCAAAAGAACAATTTTGGCTTCCAAAAATTTAGCCAGGCCCCTAAGCATTGTGTGATGTGTCCAAGAATTGTGCTTGGAGCATGTAAGGCATGCCATGGCTAAAAATATGCTCTGGCCTTCAAAGTCAAACCAAGCCCAATAATTCATACTGGATCACAAAATGTGACATCCAACTTCCATACAGCTGTACCTGACAAAATTTACAGCGTGCCAAAAATATCACATGGTTCCGAAAAAATATGTGTCAAGTTCACTGTATGCAAAAGTTAAGCTTTCTAGTTATTTTAATAGAAAGCAAAAAATGACCCATTATAATTAGTCATGCAAATCTGGTGAGAATATGCAATTACACAGGTGCGAGTGAAGATGGTATATATGGTACTTTTATATTGCATTAATCAGATCAGCTTACAATCACATGAAGACAAAACCTGCCTAGTAAATAAATCTTTTGGTGGGCATAAACATTTGGTGCTGTGAATGCAAGTCACATTAATTATTCAAGTGGTATTTCTTTGATGCTTATATCTGCCTGCACTTCCCCCTTCCCCCTGTTGTGCAGTTCCTGATCTTGTTTATATGTGTCCATAAATTTCAGGTGTGCCCTCTGAGGTGTGCATTTCACATCCCTCAGGTGTGCATTAGGCACATTTTGCAGACTGACTCTGGATAAATGTAATACAACTGCACTGGCACAACTAGGAGGCATTCCTAGCTTTTATGGGATCCATTCTTATGTTTTACAGGGGGCACCCTAGATGGTGACAATTGTCACATAGTAAAAGTATGCCTTTTAAGTGACACCTGTACCATGAAAAGTACCAGACCTCATCAAGTAAGGGATGGAGATCCCTTTTCCATAACTTTGGCACCCATACCTGAAAACAACATTCCCATTAACTGACTATCTCCCCCAACCCTGGACAATCAGTAAATTTGCAGTTTAAAGTAATTTCTGATTTCTTGAAATTTCTTTTTCTTATGCAATGCTTATCAATGTGTTGAACATGATGTGACCAATTATTTTTCCTGCAAATGTATGCTTTTCAGTTGAGAGGCAAAATATCACCCAAAAATGGGCTTTGTTGGTAATATAGCATATATAGCAGTTTGGTAATATAGCATAAAAAGTAATGTTCAAACCTAAAGAAAAAAGATGTAACATAACCTAACCTAATATAGCCTAACTTCCCATGCAAGAAGGCAAATTTTGTTTGTAAAAATGGAAAATTACCTCACAATTCTGTTCTCTTTTAGATTAAAAATTGTTGTGATTTTCAACTTAAAAAACTAACCTAACCTAATGTAAGATGGCCTGAGCTGTTTTTGAAGAAAAACTTTTTTGAAATCCAAAATCCCCCCACAAAAAAAAATAATGCAATTTGTAAACTTTCAACAAAACCCTAACCTACCCTAACTTAATGAAACCTAACCATTTTGTATGCTCCATGCAGTAAAATGTGTGTAAAACTTGTCTTGTGGTTACCTTAAACTGCAATAATACCAGACAATCTGCCCTGGGGTAGTGATTCAAACAAATTTAAAAGTTGAAAAAAATGAAATTCAAACAAATCTGAATCTGAATGGAATTTGTTACCACTCCTTTTCAGCATAAGCCAACCTAATGTGCTGCAGTGTGACTAGCCTAATCTGACCCAGCAATATTGAAGTCTTTTGTGAATATCACTTTCTACCTCATCCACATTTCAACTTGAATAGGTTTTTCTACTTTGGTAAGAAGTGAAATGCATCAGCAAGCTGTATGTGCAGTGCCAAGAGGTGCCAGTTGTCTGCAGTGGTGCTGAATGTGCCAAATGTTGTGCCAAGTTATATCTTACTTGCATGCTTTATCGGGCAGCAGTGAGTTGTGTTGTTTTGATGCTAAAACTATGTAAGAGCATTGCATTTGGTGTACATAAAAATATAGCTCTTGTGTGCCTCATTAAGCTCAATGCCATAGTCAGCAGACTGGGTCATTGGGAAATAATGCTGGTTTGGTTCCAAGTAATACCAATTTAGCCTAACCTGATCCATAATCCTAACATCTAATTCTACAAGTGTGTAATTGGTAGCAAAAATGAGTCAGCTTGACTTTCCAATAGATGGATTATATCAATGTCACTGATGATGTCATGAAGCACCTATTTGCTTGGGTTAATATCACCATTAGATTGCAAAGCAACGTGGTATGGAGAGCCCACAGGAGCAGTGATTGCGAAAAAGCTGACTGGCAGTTTGTGATTGTTGGTCAGCAGGAGATCATTGACCTAATTCACTTTTCCTCACCCCACTTCACTGTGCCCCACCTTGCACATATGTTGTACATGGTGCATGAGTGGCAGTGCATTTATACAGTAATTACCTCATTGGGAAACCCAGTACAGGTTTTGGAGCTCAGATATGCTACAGACACAGGGTTAAAATAATGTTTTTTTGTTAGGTGTGAGATGTCGAAATGGGCACAGTAGGATGTTGAAATGTGCCATGTAATTAGTGTCATTTAAAATGCTATTGATGTATTTCAGACTCAAATTTGAGCCAATGGAGTAGGTACTTATGACTGTACATTTATCATTTGCTTTGAGATTCATATTTTAGGAAGCGCTACATTCGGGACAGGGAGAAAATTACCTATGCTATGCACTGGTACTGTATGCCATATCACCTTATAGTTAATCCCTTGACCCGAAATTGCGTTGCGAAATGTTCGTGCATCACTATTCCTTATCAAGAGCATTAACATCATATTTATAAACGAGATACTATTAAAAAGGAGACACAAAAACTTTATAAGCACACATCAAGGAGCAGGATGTCGATTCTTATTGGAGAAGGATGTCAATTGAGTGTTCAGAAAGTGGTATTTTCCACCCTATTTCACGAAAATGTTATCACTGTACAGACAATATGGTGATGTTGCAGCTAAGCGTGTGATGCTCGGCATGCTGGTGATCATTCAGCATTTAGTGTTATGCAAGGACAAATGTTTTACCTCTGTGGCTATAACTGCACCAATGCAAATTCACCCAAAACACTAACTTGTGGCAGTTGCAGGGAGCCCATTGCCATCATTGTGTGACCATGGCTGGAGATCCAGCCAGAGAAAAGGGCCTGCAGGACTACAGGAAGAAACTAATGGAGCACAGAGAGGTTGAAGGGCGCCTGAAAGAGAGTGAGTTGTATGTTGTATGTTGATGTCGTGGTGTACTTGAACAGCTCCCCTTTATGGAGTTTATTCACTGGTATTTGTTAAAAACAGATGCCAGGCTGCACCCTGAGGCCAGGCTACACAGAGCTGCTGAAACATGTTGAGTGACAGGTCAACCAACTCTTAACAGCACCATTACAAAAGCATGGTCCAATTAACAACATTTTCATGGTGTTTTTTTTTGCAAAGAGAAGCATGTGATGTTAGATGGCTGAGCAATAATGTCTGAAAACTGATATTGATTGCACGAAACTATTGCGTTGATGTTGGCAACCTTCTGGCCAACGTAAACAAAACATTTTTTTATTATACTTAAACGTATCCTAACACATCACAAACATAAACACATTTTCAGAGTTTTTCTGTTGTAAAGAGAAGCACTTAATCTAATATGTGATGGCTGGGTAATATGGTCTGAAAACTGATTTTGATTGCCTGAAACTTTTGCGTTTCTGTTGGCTACCTTATGGGAATACCTCTGGGTGGAGTGCATTGCTGTGTGAGTGTTTCTGTCTGACTGATGTGTTGTGTTCTTGTCAGTGCGGGAGCAGCTCCGGGAACTCACCAAAGACTATGACAAGTCTGAGAACGACCTCAAGGCACTGCAGAGTGTCGGCCAAATCGTGGGCGAGGTGCTGAAACAGCTGACAGAAGATAAATGTGGGTTTCTCACGTCGCAGATGCGTACTGCTACACTTAAAACTAGAGGGTGTCGGCGTGGTGGGTTGGTGCAGGAACGGCACGTCGCAGATGCAGTACTGGCTACACGTTAGCATACTCGGAGCTCGTATATAGCGAGAGGGTGTCGGCGTGGTGGGTTGGTGCAGGAACGGCACGTCGCAGATGCAGTACTGGCTACACGTTAGCATACTCGGAGCTCGTATTTAGCGAGAGGGTGTCGGCGTGGTGGGTTGGTGCAGGAACGGCACGTCGCAGATGCCTGATGCAGTTGCTGTGTACTGGATTTGATGGTTTTGAAGGTTTAATCGAGCACCAATTTCGTTGGTGATCGCATTGACATCAGTGACATCCAATGGCACCAGGATGGTGAGGATGGTCAGTTCTCATGATTAGCACAGCTGCATCCAACTGTGATAATTTACTCCCCCTGCGATTTACGGTGATACCCACAGCTAGGAATCTTATCTGTGGTGTGGGAAGGGTTGTCTCGTAATGAGCACAGTTGCATAACACTGATAGTTTACTCCCCCTTCGCTTTATATTGACATCAACAGCTGGCAATCGTATCTGTGGTGTGGGAATGGTTAGTGTTAGAGGTAGCCATGCTGTTGCCATTATGGTGGTGTGTCTATACCCGTCGTGGTCCGGTGTGGTGGTGTTCCGGTATCCGTGACGCCATGCGATGGTGTGCTGGTATATCTGTGATATTGTGTGGTGATGTGCTGGCATATCTGTGGTCCTGCTTGATATTGTGCTGGTATATTATGATCTGATGTATTAGTGTTTTGGTGTCCATGATCCCATGTGATGGTGTTCCGGTATATCGTGAACTCGTGTGGTGGTATGCTGGTATGCATGATCCTGGCTCATGGTATGCTGGTAAATCCGTGATCCTGTATGCTGATGTGCATGTATATCCGTGATCCTGTGCTGGTGTGCAGGCATATCCATGATGCCATGTGCTGGTGTGCTGGCATATCCATAATGCTGTGTGCAAGTGTGCCAGTATATCTGTGATGCTGTTTGCTAGTATATCCATGATGCCATGTGCCGCTGTTCTGGCATATCTGTGATGCAATGTGTGGGTGTGCTGGTATATCCGTGATGCCGTGGACCGGTGTGCAGGCATTTCTTCATGATACCGTGTGCTGGTGTGCAGGTATATATCCGTGCTGCCATTCACTGATGTGCCAGTGCAGTATGAGGTGCAGATGCACCAGCACACTGTGATGCAGTGTGCTGGTGTGCGGGTACATCCGTGATGCTGTGTGCTGGTGCGCCGGTATATCTGTGATGCTGTATGCTGGTGTGTTGGTACATCCATGATGCTGTGTGCTGGTGCGCCGGTATATCTGTGATGCAGTGTGCTGGTGCGCCGGTATATCTGTGATGCTGTATGCTGGTGTGCGGGTATATCCGTGATGCTGTGTGCTGGTGCGTCGGTACATCTATGATGCTGTATGCTGGTGTGCAGGTATATCCGTGATGCTGTATGCTGGTGTGCGGGTATACCCGTGATGCTTTGTGCTGGTGCGCCGGTATATCTGTGATGCTGTATGCTGGTGTGTTGGTACATCCGTGATGCTGTGTGCTGGTGCGCCGGTATATCTGTGATGCTGTATGCTGGTGTGTTGGTACATCCATGATGCTGTGTGCTGGTGCGCCGGTATATCTGTGATGCTGTGTGCTGGTGTGCGGGTATATCCGTGATGCTGTGTGCTGGTGCGCCGGTATATCTGTGATGCTGTATGCTGGTGTGCGGGTACATCCATGATGCTGTGTGCTGGTGCGCCGGTATATCTGTGATGCTGTGTGCTGGTGTGTTGGTACATCCATGATGCTGTGTGCTGGTGCGCCGGTATATCTGTGATGCTGTATGCTGGTGTGCGGGTACATCCGTGATGCTGTGTGCTGGTGCGCCGCATATCCGCGCTCTCGTGCGGTGGCGTCCGTGTGCCCTGACCGCACCCACCCGGCGGCCAGTCATTGTGAAGGCCACCAACGGGCCGCGCTACGTGGTCGGCTGCCGCCGCCAGCTGGACAAGACCAAGCTGAAGTCGGGCACGCGCGTGGCGCTCGACATGACCACGCTGACCATCATGCGCTACCTGCCGCGCGAGGTGGACCCCATGGTGTACAACATGTCGCACGAGGACCCCGGCGACGTGACCTACAGCAGCGTGGGCGGACTCGGCGAGCAGATCCGGGAGCTGCGTGAGGTCAGTCGCGCCCGCACACCGGCGACTGGCCGGCAAGCTCCACCGGTGGTGGCGGCTCGATGCGTTTCGTAGATAATGGGCCATCTCCGTTGGCGAGCCGTTGCCCATGAGACGCTTGATGTAAAGCTAAGTGGCATTGAGGCTGTGGACTGCTGTAGCTTCCACCTGCCTATTCCAGCCATTAATGTGACGGTTTGGTGGAGGGGGCGCTTCTGGGCAGAGTTCCACACTGCCGTGGTCGACAGTTAGTTAGTTATTTGGGCTTTAGGGCGCTTCGACCAGAATTGATCATTTCGCGCCCGGTGGCCGACTGTGCGCTCCTGTGACGACCGTGACCGGGAGACACCTGCGGCCTCTGGTGACCTGTGCTGGCCTGACCGGCAGGTGATCGAGCTGCCACTGATGAACCCTGAGCTGTTTATCCGCGTGGGCATCACGCCGCCCAAGGGCTGTCTGCTGTACGGGCCGCCCGGCACCGGAAAGACGCTGCTGGCACGCGCCGTCGCCGCGCAACTGGATGCCAACTTCCTCAAGGTCATTGCTGGACGATTCGCATTCGGAAATGTTTTGTTTAAGAAGCTAAGATAGTTCCTGGAATGGTTCAGAATGTTTTTTGTGACGTATAGCTGATGGGCTATGTGTTAGTCTCAGATACGCATGGATCTATACTGGCGACTCCGACATTAGCCCAAGAGATGGTCGGGTCGTTTGAACGCTCGGCAACGCACAACACTAAAATGCTAACATTATAGAGATGCATGTTGTAGAGGGTGCACCTAGCATTAACTCTCTTCAGTTTTAAGCCTGTGAAGGCTCTTGGGTACTGCGCACTATTGAAGTTGTATTTTGTCAATGTGTGCCAATTTTATGGATACAATAGGATGTTATATTCAAACCTTGGATGGCTGGCATCAAGATTAAGGAAAGCATCTGTCCTATCGGACGCCGAATCGAAAATGAATTTGGACACACTGAGCAAACCTGTAAGGATGTGAGGAAATTGAAGCGAGCCTTACCCAGGGCTTCGATGAAGATATTTTGTTTACATCGCGAAAAGACGATTGCGAGCTGATTTCAAACCGTTCAAACCGTATTTGCGTGGTTGGCATATGTAGAAGTTTGATAGTTCCAGATTACCGGAAATTTATCGTTTCTCTGTCAGCAGACAATACAAATATCTTCCAATGCTGCATTTCCGTGTGAATTCATCCGGAAGTTATCTCTAGTACTTGAAGGGGAATGGGTGGGTTTTTGTTCAGAAAGTGTAGTTAAGATATGCAATGGGTTCTCGAGACTCACTCACATCACACCAATGATGCCATTCTGCCTTAAACGCCTCAATGGGCTCGAAGGTGCCTAACAATCGAGTTATCTGTGAGGCAAGTTGATGTGTGGTGTAAGAAAGCTACGAAATAAATGGTTGCACAATACTTGTCTGATGTTTAGGAAGGTTTTCATGGCAAATAAAAGAGTACTCGTTTCATACGATCAATACATTTACGGACTTCTGTAAAATATGGTCCAAGCGTATGTAGCAACTACCAGTGATCGTGTGAATTGGGGAGGGGGAGCGGTGGCAGACAAGGGCATTTCTGCTCAGAACCGGTACGAATTATATCTGGATTATAAATGTTTTTTTTGCGTGAACTCTGGATGCTGTTTTAGGTTAGTGCCCTCTTCTTTTGTTCGGCGTTTGATCAAAAGAAAAACATTTTCTAAGCTCGATGAGCAAAAAAAGAACATTTAATGTCCTGATAGTGACGATACGATGACCTGACGATGATACCGATATGATGACCTGACGATGGTGCCGATACGCTGACCTGACGATGGTGCCGATACGCTGACCTGACGATGGTGCCGATATCGATGTCCTGACTATGGTGCCGATATCGATGTCATGACGATGGTGCCGATACTATGACTTCTGGCGATGCCAACACGGTGCCAATACGATGACGTGACGATGATACCGATACGATGACTATCGAATCGTACATCTTCTGTACAATTTTATTGTACAGTAAAATTGTATTCTACAGTCGAATTGTACAATTGTAAATCTTCTGGAAGTGTATCGGTCTCATTTGTACCAATGCCATTTCACATTGCTTTCCTGTATGTTTGTAGATATCAGTTCGATGCTACCATGAATATATTTCAATGATGCTGCTATTTCTTGACATTTTGAGTGAGCGATTTCGGACGTTTTGGGGGGCACTGTGTGTGCAGCTGATGTTGACACCTGCAATGCTTGGTGTGTTGGACAGGTCGTGTCGAGCGCCATCGTGGACAAATATATTGGCGAGTCGGCGCGCCTGATTCGTGAGATGTTCAACTATGCCAAGGACCACCAGCCGTGCATTATCTTCATGGACGAGATCGACGCCATTGGAGGCAGAAGGTGAGGCGTGGACTGATTATCTGCTTTAGTCTCGTTAAACCACGTACAGCTGCACCAACTGCAATAACCCGCAATGCTTTTTATTGGAAGCTTATCCGATCCGCTTGTGTCTTGAGCATCTCTTTTTTAAAAGTCGTAGTGCTAATTCTTTCGCCGAAGCCGGATAATCGTGCAAAGATACAGATAGTGAATGACGTAGCACTCATCAACATGCTGTGCTGTTCAGCTGTGCTCCCCAGTCACAGTAGCCAGCTCAGCCATCGTCCTCTTGAACGACCATCTAAAACTTCCCAGACATACACAAGACTCGTCTAACGTTCTCTGGTATCTGCTCTTACCGTCTGCCACCTATGGCCTATGGCCTATGGCACTCATGGCCTTCGGAAGCATTTGTCAGACCAGCAAAATCAACGGAAGTTAAGTTAGCAAAAAGTCCAAAATATAGCCACTGTTCCACAAGGGCACCAGCTTCGGCCGGTGACGTGCTCAGCAAGCACGCGGACCCTAGCTATGTATCTTTTCCCTCCCCATCCCATTGCCCATTCGCTGTCAACGTCCCCGCCCAGGTCCTGCATGCGATCCTGCAACCCCCCGCCCCCCTCACGCCATATCACGAACAGGTATGCCAGCTTCCCCTGGTTACTCGTCCGCTCAGTCCTATCGGGGTAGTCGGGCCCCCTCGGCTCGTCCCCCGGGGTTGACGGAGTCCTGGAGGCTGAGGTCCCCGTCGCACGGTGCTAGTTGTGGTAGGGGAGCATCACGTCTCTTTGGTCCCGATATCCCGGAGAGGCGGGCAGGTCCGTAGGGCCCCATACGGGCCAAGTGACAAGTCGCCTCGGGCTGGGGGCCTGAGTTTCTTATCAGTGCCTGCCGGCTCGGCCAGCTGGGGTCAAGTTGTGGGCGGCGCTGCTGGTGGGGTCGGGGTGGTGAATCTCTCCCGGCCGTGTGAAGGCGCCACCTGCCCCGTATAGTTCCTCCGGCGCCTGGCGTCCTCCCGTCTGTGGGAGGACTCAGGCGGCTGCCCAGGAGGGCTATGTGATGTGATGCCACGAGGAGCCGAAACAAAAACACTTGCGTGCAATGCAGTGCATCAACTGCGCACCTGAATTCCCGTTGCTGGGATGCCCAGGATATGCTGTCGTTGCCATTTCGTGTGAAATGTGATTTCATTGCCAGTTGTGTATGACTGTGTCTGTGTGTACGTGTACGTGCGGATCTGTCGTGGGGAGGGGGACTGTCGGAGGCGTGATGTGTGTATTGTGCCCGGCAGGTTCTCTGAGGGTGCGTGTACGTGCGGATCTGTCGTGGGGAGGGGGACTGTCGGAGGCGTGATGTGTGTATTGTGCCCGGCTGGTTCTCTGAGGGTGCGTGTACGTGCGGATCTGTCGTGGGGAGGGGGACTGTCGGAGGCGTGATGTGTGTATTGTGCCCGGCAGGTTTTCGGAAGGCACATCGGCAGATCGGGAGATTCAGCGCACCCTGATGGAGCTGCTTAACCAGATGGACGGCTTCGATTCGCTGGGGCAGGTATGGGGCGGAATATTGCAGGGGGAAAATGTGACAGGATGACAGGGTGGGTGCAGTGGGATAGTGGGATACCTGTTGTGTGCCGGTCTGGTTGAAGCAGCACAGCAGTGTCAGAAATTTTTTTTTTTTCGGGAGGTGGAAATACATACCTAAAGCGGATTAAGTTTCGGAACTTTTCTCACTTAATCGACATCACTGTATTGTACCGCTGTTCACATAAACGACATTGTTAAACTCGAAAAATGTCGATGCACTTTTTCGCCTTCCAATATCCTCACCTGATCCACTTCAGGCCAGATATATTTGCAGGACACTGCAGCCCAGTGCAGCCCAGTGGTGCCGGTGTAGGAGCGGGATATAGGCACAGTCGCAGGCTGTGTAGCAACTCAAACGCCTTATTTGGTGCAGGGTCAAAGGCGCTACTGCTTAACTGATTGAGTTGAACGCTGAATGTTTGGTGATGCTGAAACATTACTGATGAATAAGCTTGTGTTTACTAATAGACTTGAAGATGCACGAGAAACATAATGCAAATATTTGCTTTTTCATCCGCGTCTGCAAATGGATACATCTCAACAGTTATAAATTATTCGGGCAATAGGGTTGAATATACTACTTACTGAACGCTGAATCGACATCCTTCCCAAAGAAGCATCGACATCGTGTTTCTTGGTGCGTGTTTGTGTAGTATTCATTCCTCGTTTCTAACTGTATCCCGTTTACAAGTGTCACGCTTATGCTCACCATAACGCATCCGGGATCGTGATAACGAACATCCCGTAGCGCAATTCCAGGTGAAGGGATTACCTAAGATGTGCTATGTTGTATAATACCAGTTTATAGCATAGGTGTTAGGTGTAGCATCGTTATCGTTGGAATTGGTGTCCACAAATTAGGTACTTCTCAAAACACGCAAAGCGGGAACATTGTCTCAGTGTACGCAATTGTCTCAAAACTGGGTTTGCAGGTCTTTACAAAATTTTAATAACATTATTTCCATGGCGATCTCGACATCCTGCTGTGCTCGTTTCGACATCGCACACCTAACGAGAAATCATTATTTTAACACTGCATCTCAACAGCATTCATTCTTAGTAGTTATCAAGAGCAGTTGGGTTTCTTGATGAATGTGTTACACGCAAAAAGGAGAAGCTTAAACCATGTAAAGATTATGGTTCTTCATTATATTGAGCTCGAGCTGAATAGCGTCGAATTTCATTGAGACATCTTGAGGTGACGACAAAAAATTGTGTGGAATATATAGTAAGTAGTAATGTAGATTGCCGCCAAGATATGCAAATATGTAATGCAAGATACATGCTACAGGACAGGGGCTGGATGTCTGGCGAATGTCATTGAATTATTCATAATATTGAAAATGTCAACCATATCAGAAGCGAATATAACAGAAAATATCGCAGAAGCCATATCTGAAATACCTCGAACCACCTGAGGTGGGCTGGTTCCGCTCCCGACCATATTAGCGCTCCCATACTCGATGAAAGAGCGCACGTGTGTGTAGCATGCATTCAGAGAAGGCCTGTGACGTAGTCAGGCACGCCGAGTACAGGAGGGTCGCTGCACGCTGCGTTTTGATTGGCCCAGCATCCCTCTAAATGTTGGAACAGTTGAGTCATTGTGGCTAGCAGGCGTGAGATGGGTACCTAGTATAACTGCAACGTGTTGGAGGTTATGTCGTTTAGTGCTTGTTGGCATGATCGACGCAGTCGATGCGCCCCTAAACTCCAATAACTAACTAACTTAGTGCTTGTTGAATGCAGGGCATGATTATACATAGTATGCATTTTTAAAATGACCGTCCTTACAATGATTCGGAAGTTTGACGGAGCTATTATATTTCGGGTACAACCAATGGCGACATACAGTCAAACAAGTGGCTTTATGCGAGACGTGGTGAAAACCGCCAGGGTGTGTATCCGCACGGAGACGACCGCAAACCATGCCACTGTCCACCGTCCCGCCGGCGAGCCGCCGAACCTGTCGTCACGCTGGTCACCGGTATGCGCCGGCCGTTCTCAGGTGAAGATGATTATGGCCACCAACCGGCCCGACACGCTGGACCCGGCGCTGCTGCGGCCCGGCCGGCTCGACCGCAAGATCGAGATCCCGCTGCCCAACGAGCAGGCGCGCCTCGACATCCTCAAGATACACGCCGGGCCGATCACGAAGCACGGCGACATCGGTGCGTGCGCCTGGCGTGTGTGGTGCAGTGCTCTCCCGAATGCGCCACTGAGTCGGGCCTCTCGGGGTCACAGGTGCCCGGAAACACTCGACTCACTGCTTCGGAGAGTGTAGGCACGTGGGCGCCCTCTTTTCTTTGAGATCTGTCACTGCATATATACGTACGCTCCGCTCAAGGCTGCTGCGCAATTATACTTTTCTGCGTCGTGATTGTACCACACAAAATATTAATGCTTTTAATGATTACAATTCATTTTCAGTTTACCATGGAAACAAAAAAAAAAATAAATATATATATATATAAAAAAAAAATATATATATATATATATAAAAAAAAAAAAAAAAAAAAAATTTGGTTTGTGGGGCCATATATATATATATATATATATATATATATATATATATATATATATATATATATATATATATATATGCGCATGCAATTGGCCGACACCATCAGTGTATTCTCCCGGGGTGAGTAGGGGCTATTCCCGGCCCCAAGGCAGACGGGGAATTAGCTTTATTACAAGAGCCTTACATGTTGTCGAGAATATTGCCCTGTCGGACACGCCTGTGCGAGTTCTTGTGTCAGATGCTGTTTTGTTGGTGTATGCCCACGAATGATAGCCACTGGTAGCACAACACTGTGTCATTCCAGTACCAGCGCGTCTGATGTCTTTCCCAGTGAGGGTACTTGATTATGTATTATTGGACCGAATTCTTTGAGTGGTTTGGAAGAAAACAGTATCGTTTGGTTTGTGCGACGTTTAGGAGCTCCCTGCCCTCGACGGGGTGTGGGGTGTGCATGGGGATGAGGACTGTGGTTGCAGTTATCTCTCGGGCTGTATGAAAGAAAACCTAAACCAAACTCGAACTAGGCTGACTCCCTCCTTTGCTTTTAGGGTCAGTGTGTTGGTGAAATGTTTGGCCCCACCACCTCTACCACCCATTCTCCCATCCCCAGCCAGCTTAGTGTGTGTGAACTACCCTCCCTTACACGTATCTACATGTTGTGCGAGGTCAAGTTTTGGGAAAAACCATGTAGGCAAGTGAGTGCCACTCGCTAGATTAGAATGAATGCATTGTATTAGAACATTAATGAGTTTTTAATTTTTCCGTAGTTGTAATGGATTGCCCCAGTTGTAGCTTTTTGGGCGCTAATAGTAGTATAACTTTGTGCAATGTACCTCACGAAATAGGTGCCTGTGTTGAGCCACAAGCGACTTTCGCTGGTCCTTAAAGCTATCTAACACACATTCATTCGCTCGTCACACCCACGCGCTACTTACTGATTGGTCCCCAACTTGGCCCCGTCCCCCATCCTCCCAGCGGTGCACAAACACACATCGGCTGACTATTGTCCTATTTTGAAGGTATGTGGGCCAAATATATACAGGCCAAATTACTGTCTGAGAGCTTATGTAAGTGCTCTGGTGTCTATGGCCGACCGACCTAACCTTACAACAGTCGATGTCTCGCCGAGCCTTATTCGCTGAGAACGCGCGACCAGCCCTACGCATCCAACGGGTGGGCACGGATCCCTACCACGTCGGGTACGTCCCCTAGTCGTTTATATACCCAAGCCCTACCACTATACCCTATATACCCTACCACTGCACAATCCGTGCCCCGTGTACAGATAACGAGGTGGACTAATTACCGGGCAGTGTTTTGCCTCTATAGTACTGTCCTCCGCCAGACTCAACAAAGAACCGCAATGTCTCCCGCAGTGGCCTTACATGCATAGCTGGTTCGAAGCCCATCTGTCCCCTGTATCACAGAGGCCAGCGGATTTTTGCGGTCAAAGAACCATTTGATTTGAGCTAACTCCTGAAGTGCTCATTTCATCACTCCCTCTCAGTTATATTTTTCCTTCGCAGACTAAAAGTAGACAAGCAAACAGCAGCAACGCTGACAGCAATATTAATATTCTAGACAGTGATTGTTTTACGACCTCTCTCTAACATTACTTCTGGAACGTTCGGTCGATCGGAGGACGGCTCGCAGGTCGGCTGTCTCGCTTATAAATTGACTGTGGACGTGCGCCCCTGTCGTCGGCAGACTACGAAGCAGTGGTGAAGCTGTCGGACGGCTTCAACGGCGCGGACCTGCGCAAGTGTGCACGGGAAGCGGGCCTGTTCGCCATCCGCGCCGACCGCGAGTACGTCGTCGACGAGGACTTCATGAAGGCCGTCCGCAAGGTGGCCGATAACAAGAAGCTTTTGGAGAGCATGCTCGACTACAAGCCGCCCGGAAATAGGCCGCGTCACCTCGTTATCACCGAAATTCAGTGTCGTTGCTGCCTGTACGGGTGACAATGCACAGTGTGTGTCTGTCTCCTGGCGCAACGTTCACGGCATCGTCCGCGCACGTGGTGCGATGCGTCTGCCGCCACCACTGCACCATGGGAGCCGCGCTACTATCGGCGACGGCGGGCAGACGACTTAACTGCGTCGGTCGGCGGGCATGAGGTCCCGGGATCGACACCCTCACCGCATGGCTTTCGTCCGTCGACCGCGACACCACATCTCGCCTCGGCCTCTCGCTCGTGCTCTGCTTGTCCGTCTCGGAACTTCCAGTCCGGGACAATAAGGGACAATACACAACACCTCAGAAATGTTTTATTTC